>JARJDX010033873.1:0-21735 GCA_030264735.1 Gymnusa sp. GC000175
TTACAAGGAGGGACGGTGTGGTGCTCACCAATCTCACCTTCTCGCACCTTCTTTTGGGCGAAGCGCCACCGAACTATCAAATTTGTGAAGAAAGATTAACGGTGAAACACATCTTAGAGGAATGTGTGGAGTTCGCCGCATCTCGCGATCTCCACGGGCTCCATAAAAACGTGGCGGATATTTTGACGAACAGAGCAGAGTCTATCAGGGCCCTTTTTCTCTTTCTCGAAGTAACGGGCCTAAAGAATAAGCTCTGAGTGGGACAGGAACAGTGACTTTTTGTTTTGCCTTCGTGCTGTTTATTTATTTATTATTTATTATTAATTTATTATCTTCGTTTGTGCTTCTTAAAGGGAATGGGGGCCTTTTACACCCCTGTTTCCCTTTTATTTTTAGTTTCTTTGTTGTATCGTCTTGGGGTAATGGAGACTCTTTACACCCCTATTGCCCCCTTTTTAGTTTTTATTTTATTTATTATAATTTATTTTCTTGTTGTGTTGTTTCTGGGCGACATGAACCCTTTACATTTATGTCGCCCTTGTGATATTTAGTTTTAAATTTTTACTTTTCTTGTTTTTGTTGGTTTTGGCGGTGAGAGCCTTTTACACTCTCACCGTCTTTACTGTGATATTAGATTTTAGTTTTACTTTTCTTGTTTGTTTTCTTCCGGCGGTAAGAGGCTTTTACACTCTCCCCGCCCCCATTGTGATATTAGGGTTAAGCTTTTTATTTTCTTTGTTTGTGTCTGATTTGACGGTGAGGGCCTTTTACACCCTCGCCGTCACTGTGATATTAGTTTTAGGTTATTTATTTATTTATTTGAATTCATTTCAGGCCATCGTGGCCTTAATTGTTTTATTTTTTTTATATATTTTTTGATATATTGTTTTAAGTTTTTTTTCCTAGCCAAAAGGCTGATTAAAGACAAATCAATAACAAATCAACAACAAAATTATATATATTTACAATGTGCTAAAAACACCACTGTTACTGCTATAAATGCTTACAAACTTAATAACAAAAAGGGGCTAAAAGACGGTCATTAGGGTTGAAAATAAATAATTTGTGGCAGAGACACTTAAAGCCACCTAAAACTATAAAAACATCAGAAAATTAAGAGTAATCTAAAGTTTCACCCACTTCGGTTTTCTTGTAACAAACAATAACAGCTCTAAGAAAACATATGGCGAAGAATAGCTAGGATTGACAAAGCAGCCTTTAAAGACGTTTCTAAAATTTGGAAAAACGCATAATAAAAAACATTTTATTTGTTATTACAAAGTATTGTACTAAATTTCAGGAGGCATTATAAATCTTCGAAGTATGTTCATTGCTAGACATCATTGGAAATAACAAATCAAACTACGCGACTTAAATCTAAAAGTAAATAAAATTACATCGATTTAAATCGTAAAAGCTTACTTTTACAAAATTAAATTAGTTGAGGCCCTGATTCTTTTTCTTGGAATACCTACCTCGGATATTATCGATACTCTCAGCTAAGTGTATTTTGATAACAATTGCTTTATAGATGCCAGTGGTTGATGTCTTAAATCAAGTCCAAAGATATTTTAAACAAAAAACCTAAACCTGGTATTTGAGAGCAAGTGGGCGGAAAAAATTGTTAAAATTGAATTATCACCAATAAATGGTCATCATAGGATGCTGCGAATCTTATACTTTATCGACAAAAATAAAAAAATACAAGTCAGTATAGTATAGAAAAGACCAGGTGTGGCCAAATGGTGACTCGAGAGCCGCATGCGGCTCTTCAAGAAGTTTGTTGTGGCTCCTCTAATAAATGTAAATTTTTTTGTTTTAAATTTTTAAATTTTCTAAATCGTATAAATATACACTGCAGGCTTAGGAAATGATTGGTTCAGTCGTTTGGTATTTTTCAATTTGACTCCTTCAACAACTTCGTGAAAATATAGTTGGTCTAATCGTCCAACTTAATGTTTTTCACCGACACAATGGAAGATTTAAAAAAATTGAATTTCAAGGAAAGGACAAGAATATTTCAGAATTAGGTCAGAACATTTTTAGTTTTAAAAGAAAACTACAACTATTCCAAAAGAATGTAGTAGAAAAGAAATTCAATCACTTTTCCCTCCTAAAAAAATCCGTTTCAGAATCTGATATACCTCAAGCAGCCATCATTAACTACAAAACGAAATTAAACAACCTGCTGAACGATTTTGACGAACGATTTTTAGATTTATTAGCATTAAAACCAGAAATTGCATTTTTATTAAATCCGTTTGAGATCAATGTGATTTAATAGAGATGCAAGAAGATCAAGGTTTCCAAATTTTCCATAAATCGTCAAAATCGATCAATGAATTTTGGAAATTTGTACCAACAACCAAGTACAAAACTTTAAAAAATCACGCATATCGTTTGCTATCGATTTTTGGATCGACATATGATGTTGAATCATACCTACTCAACTATGAAATTTATTAAATATAAATTCCGTTCTAAGTTGACCAACCAGCATCTAAAAGAACTAATAAGAAGTTCAATTTCTAATTAAAATAAATTAGTTTCAACAGTATAATTTCATATGTCTTGCAATAGCAATGTGTAAATAATCTTTTAAATATATGTAAAAATAAATATATTATAATTCAGAATTTTTTTTTCTTCCAAGAACCTTCGGGGCGGCTCGCAATATTTTCAGGTAGGTAACTTCTTGCTGCAAAAAGTCTGGCCACCCCTAATAGACCATAGAGGATATAATGGGCCTCATTTTAATATATCACTCGACCCCCCTTATTTTTTTTATTTTTTATAAGATTTTTGAGTGGTCGCTAAAGTTTAAAATTTAACACACTGTATATATTCAAAAAATTTATAATTTTGATATTTTTTAAGATAGTTTTAAGAAATTATTTTAACTCTATTCATCAGCTGCAAATTTTGGCGATCATCACAGTGATTTGGACTCTTCGAAATAATTGCAGTGAGGTGATTTTAAATCACTAAAACAACCAGGAAATTCTCCTTTTACCCAGGGCTTCCTCTTTTCAACACCTCTTCCTACAGGATAAGTTGGAGAATTATATACCTCCCTTTGTGTCGCATTACATGGCTAAGGTATTCCAACTTTCTGCTCTTTACTGTATTTAAAATTTCTCACTCTACTCCGAACCTCTGTATTTTTCACTTTGTGTCTGGCGTTATGTCCATAGTTCAAACGCTTTCAGCTTTTATTGTTATTGTCCAGGATTCTACAATCGACAGCGTATGTAAGTATCTAAGTATTGGGAGTTTTTAACATTTTAATATTTATTTATTTATTCATTCGTTGGTGTATGTTTATATATTTATCTGCAGGCTTAGATTAGAGCTTTTACTTATCAGTATAAATGTAGCTCTGGCTTTTTTATTCTGCATTTACGTACTTTTCACTTCATGTTTTGGCCTCTTCCATCATTAGCAGAAGTCCTTAACCGTTCTTGCCAAAAAACGGAATTGCTCGCATATCTCAAGTTTTTGATGAGCTTACCGTTAACTGTTATACCTCTTTCCATACCATCCAATGCTTCCTTGAAAATATTCTAAGAGTATTATATTAAATAACGTTGATGAGAGCCGCAAATCACTTTGCATTTGGATTTGTGGATTTCTACTACTCTTACTTCTGATGTGTATTGCCAAATAGGATTTGCTATGCTATAGTTCAAATGTTTTTATCGTCCGGTCCAGTTTTTCTCAGTACCTTAAGTAGTTCTTTGTGTTGCACCCGATCAAACGCCTTTCTAAAGTCGAGTCGATAAAGCTTAAATGTACATCGCAGTTGACATCCCTGTACCTGTGGATTAAGATATTTACACCAAAATGTGGTACCTAAGCCATTCCTAAATCCAAAATGCGTATCTTTTCATTGCTGTTATATTCTGGTGTATAAAATCTTTTAAAATAACTTTCTTTTATAATTCTTTAATTTATTTAATCAGCCACGTGTTGTAGGTATTCTTTTGTTTGCAGTGGTTCTTCTAACTCATACCGCTTCTTTAGCTGCCTCATGTAAGCTTTGAATATGTTGGTAGTTTAATTCTATATTTTCAGTTATAACCATTATATCTAGTCGAAGTTTTTGTTTTTACTTTCTGCATTTATGATTATGGATTGTTATTAAGCCACTCTTCAGCTATTTGTAGTTTTAAGTTCCATATGTGCAATTCTGACCGCTTCCGCTGTGAAATCTATACGACCAACTACCAACACTATAAAAAGCACTGCTTAGTCCACGTTTTACTCCACAGTCCAGCATTTTATAAGCTTTTTTTGTCTAGTGATATTGTAGTCAATATAGACTTCGGTTGTGGACGATGATCTTTCCCATAAGAAGAAGAAGTATTTCATATTATTAACTGAAACAGCATGCATATATTAATTAACCCGTCCCAATGTTGTGTCTTGTGGCGTCTCTAAACTTTCCTATTGCTTCCCTATATTACTCTTTACTTTACTTTACTTGGCTGAAAACTGGGGTAACTCTAAAATCATAATGAAAACCCAAATTTTTTATTGCAGATTCGGTAAAATATACATAACTTTTACTGACAACTCTTTTTTATTTATCTTAGTTGGCGCTGTAATCGCAGGAAAAAATTTTCGCAAGATTTGTTTTTTCTACGATTACGTCAGCTACGATGATTACAAAAATGTTATTTGTAAAATTTATCTATTTTTCCCCGCATAATCCGCATATTTGCAAATGCTTTCAATTCTTTATTAGATGATTTAACATTGGCACAATATAATGAAATATGGTACCAGTAAGATGGCGCTCCAGCGTACAATGCTAGAAATATTTAATTTTTTTAAATAACCTTTTCAATAATAAAGTGATAGCGCCCCTTAATTTTTATTTGTCAGAAACTTTAAAAGATGAAGTGAATGGAAATCATTTTAATTAAAATAATATAGAAGAACTAGGTAAAGCTGTTACGGATGCATTTAAGAACGTTAATCGCAAAACGCAAGTAACTCGCAGTGTAGTAGCAAAACGGTGTGGATTAGGTTTAGGTTTAATTTATTTTTATGTTAGTATTCAGTAACATAAAGTTTTTTTTGTTTTGTTTCATAAATAACTACATTGTTTTCATGCCTACTTGATTTAAAATTAAAACAAGTATTATTTCTCATAATTTTTTATTCTGGCATAGGTTTTTACACATAGTTGGAGAGAGAAAAAAAGTCTATTTAATCAAGTAAAAATCAAATATGGTGTTCATTTAAAAGAAAGTTGCTATTTATATCTCAAAAACCGTTATCTGAATATAATTTTGACAGAAGTTTTAAGTTTTAAGTTCATTGAATTAAGTAAATTTAATGTAAAACTTTTTTTTGTATCTTTTTTAATTACATATTTTGACTTTATAGAAAATGGCGATTTTCATTTTTTTTTAAATAATATCTAAAATGTTTGGAATTTTTAAATTTTTTTAGCAGAATCTAAGTCAGCACAGAAGCCTAAACAACATTGTCCTTTAACCAAGTCTCTATCTTAATAAATAAGAAAGCTACCCATGCTAGGCTACCCAATTTAGACCACCCTGTATATAAATAATAAATAATCAGTGTAGTTTGCATAAAAAATTAATACCAAAATAATTACAAGTTAATAAATTCCAAAATTCATATAAATGTTTTTAAATTACAACCCAGTAAGAAATATATTTTTTTAAATTCGCCGCGTCAAGTAGCCGGTAAAGCAGATTCCATTATCCTTTACCACAGTATCAACAAACATGGCTTCCAGTGAACTGTCAATCGAAGAAATTCACGAGTTTTTTACCCAAAACGGGGGTACTGTGGCAAATCGTGATGTGGTGAATCATTTTAGAAAATATTTAACGGATCCCCTAACTAAAGGTAAGTCAATACGCCCGCTATCATGCGCATTTAGGCTAGAATTCTGTTTGTTTACAATCGACAACTACCTGTTGATTAAATGTAAATCAACTCAGCGCCTGGTTTTTAATATGTTTTAATACATTTGGTATAAAATAATACATAAATAACTTAATAATTTTATTAAATGTTAATTGCGTAATGAGTTTAGTAAGAAATCACGATTGTATAGGTTATAAAATATGAAGCATGAGTAAAGATCATGCGCAATATTTTACCTTAATTATATAATAAATATTCATATTTATTTCAGAAATTATTCTCTGTTAATTATTAAATTTAATTAATTTTGAATTTTATTACTCTGCTTTGCATTAAATGATGGGTTATCAATGTTGTTGTTTTAATGATTAATTAGTAATAAAATTTAATCGTAATTTAATCTTGAAATTTTTAATGATTTTATTAAAAATACCTTATCACTTACGTGTTCTATTTATTATATAGCTAATTATTACAAAGTAGCATTATTACAAAGCAGCCAATTGTGTATTTTAATTACAATTTAAGTTTGTCATTAGTATACTTTGTTGCATTAAATATTTATAAAATAATTGTCGATAAATAGGCCTATTTGCTTGAGTAATTGTTGATTGATAAGCAAATGCATAAAATAAAACTATACTTATTATAAATTGTTTTTTTTTTTTTTTTCAATATTTAGTTAGTCACGACTTATATGTTAAATTTCTATGCATGTAGAAAGGTAAATACTATTTACAAGAACATTTAAATCGCTATTGATTGTGCAACGTTATTATAAAATAACAAATAAACTTTATATTTATTGCTATTATTACCTTTAATTGAACAAGATATAACATAATTTTAAACGTTTTTTGTCGTTAAGGTCTATCTTCTTTTTCTTCAGGTGCAATCGATGTTTGCGATAACCTATAACATATTTTTTTCATTGACGTACGTAGCAAAGATAATTGTTAGATAGTTTTCCCTCAATCTCAGGTCTTACCCTGGATGATGACTTTTAGGAATTCGTAGTTGTTTTCCCATATATGTGACCTAGATAAGCGGTTTTTCTTCGTTTGACGTTTAAGAGAGTTTGTCTTTCTGTCCTCAGCGCAGCACTTCTTCGTTGGTGACTCTTGCAGTCAAAAGGATCTTTACTATCGACACAGCTCCACAACTCGAATGCTTCTAGTTTATTCATGGATGTAGTGTTAAGAGTTTCATTCCATATAGAAGAACTGCTCTGACATATTATTTTATAAAACGGATTTTCAGGTTTATATCGAAGTCGTTATTCGAAAACACTGCGATAGTTCATAAATGCATAAGAGTTGATTTAGTCAGTAGCCCTGCGTGGGTATATTTTGCCTGATTGTGGGTCACCACCATGAATTTTCTTTTATCGATGTTTATTTTTAGGCCCATCTCTCTGCTACGATTGTGGACTGTCACCAGTAGTTGTAGGAGATCCTCAATGTTGTTGGCTATTAATACTAAGTCGTCTGCAAATTTTACATTGTTTGGCGGACTTCTTTACTGATTATGAAGTTTTCAGAAACTTCGTTGTTTAGTTAAACAGTAGCTCTTTGATTCCAGTATAGATTATGTATGCATTTATGGCAAGGCTCACCTTGTTAAATAGATGCATTAGTTTTTCGTATTGCACGTGTCAAATGCCTTTTCGCAATCGATAAAAGAGGCAGCTATCTTTATGTTGGTCATAGTTATTCTGGATCAAAACCTGTGTGGCAACATGAGCGTCTTTTATTTCAAGCTCTTGGCTGAAGTCAAATGGGGATTTAATTTCCTATAAATTCTGTTGTGTAGTATTCTGGTATTCTGAGAAATACTTTGAGAGCATGGCTTATCAGGGAAATTAGTTTATGTTCGGGACATTTTGTGGCGTTAGCCTTCTTGGATCTTGGTAGAAATGTAGATTTTAACCGTTCTTGTCGCCGATGTCTTAAATCTTGAATATTTTCTGGAAAATGATTTTGCTTTTCTTATCAAAAAGTTCGATTGGTATCTCCCTAGGTGTAGTTGATTTATTATTTTTGGCTTTATTAATTATGGGGCGGTCGACATAGAATAACACTTCAATGTACTTCTTCCATATTTTTAATTTATCCGATGCCCGCATGACTAATTGCCTTCGATCATTACCCATTCATGATGGTTGCTTTTTACGAGTGTTTCCAATAATTGTTTTTAAATTTTTGTGAAGGTTAAAGTGATCATGTTTATCCTGTAGCTTCTCCAACTCGTTTCATTGTATGCCAATTTGTAGTTGACTATATGTATTTTGCGATTTGTTCTTGTGTTTTCTTCTCTTTTTTATTATGCTGAGTGTTTCATCAGTCATCCAGTTTTGTTTTTGGATTGATTACTTACTGCCTAGTGTACTATTAGCTGTGCTAAGAATAGCATCTTTGATCTTATTTCAAGAATTATTTCTGTTTATTACTCTACTGGTTTCTTGCCTAATGTGTTGACTTTCAAGGTTTTCAATCTTGATTGTATGTGGTATTTTATATTTTCATAGTATAGTGATTTTGTTTTTATTGAGAAGTAAAGCAATACGTTATTACTTAGGACATCCGCTCCAGGGTACGTAGAAAGAGGTGCCAAATCTCTTGTTGATTAGTATACAATTTACAGACTACTGTTCATAGTTTTTGGTTCTTCCTCCTATCAAATTTGTATTAAACGATCTCCTCGGTCGTTGGAGACTCCAAGTCAATATGTACCGACGTTGTCTTCAACTCTTTATTTCCCAGCTATTGAATTAAAGTCTCCTGAAACAATGGTTATTTCATGTTTATTTGTTTATTTTGGAAGACCTTTTACTTTTGTATAGAAGTCGTCCAATTCTTTTTGGTTTATTTGACATGTTGGTGCATACATCTGTATGATATTAACGTTTATGGGTCTCGAATTTATCTTGATTAGTGCTGTTCTGTCAGAGTAAGAAAGAAAGTCTAACACGCAGCTTGCTAAATTTTCATTCACAATTATTCCTTTTTCCTTTGGGTGGTTTCTATTCTGATTTCTCGAATAGAAAACCAGGCCACTAAGGTTCTGAAATGCCTGAAAGTATGGAGATGTTTTTTAGTCGGTGTTGGAAGGTTTACCTCCTTTGTTTAAGGTCCTGACATTTCAGTTCCAATTTTATATTCCGATTTTGTTTTGATTCCGGGTAGTTTTGGCACCCTTGTTTTGCCGGAGATTGAAGGCCGCTTTGAATTTGTATTTATCATGTTATTTTCTAGGGAATCCATTATTTATATGGTTGTCTTCCTTTGCTTCCCACATCCATGCCGTTGACCGTACTATTCAGTTCATCCGCTTTTGGGGGCATTTTTGGACAAGCGAGTGCCCATTTTCTTCTCAAGAATAGAATATTGTTGCTTATTCAGGCCACAGCTCCGCTCGAGAAGTATCATAAGGAATAATTAGATATTGCTAAGGGTTCGGGACCTAGTTCTTTCCAGACATCGGAGGTAGGAGTAGCTAGCGAAGGGCAGGGCTGCCAGACCCAGTAGCAGACTAGCCTCTACCGGAACCGTAGTAGAGTGCTGCCCGCTATTTGGATGGTGACTGCTTTTCCAATATATTCGAAGAGACCGTTCACCATCCCCACCTGTGACCCCGCTAGTAGCCTTTAGCTCTGCTGCTCAGCTCTAGCTTAAGTCTATATGCATTACAATTTTTTATACAGTATACAGTGTTGCCACCTTTTTATACAGGTCTCCAAAAAATTAGCTACTTCATAGTTGATTAGAAATTTATTACATAGTAGGCTTTTTTCTTTAGGGTAGGTCTTCCTGGAAAATTCATGTACTTCAGGGTCAAGATTTTAACTTGGATCGACAAATCATGCTGCCGCGAATCAACTCTGGTCCTTTCATTTCTGTTAGTTTATTATGCCTGCATATTGGCATTCCCGCTTTTTCTGGGTAATAATGAAATTTCTCTATTTTTAGGATATATACCCAAAATAATGGGTCGCCCTATAAACCAAAATTTTAAATTAGGTAAAAACAAAAAGTTAGAAGATTATTATTAATTTATTCCCGCTTAAATAATCCAAATTACCTATCCATCTAACTCGAGTTCCAATTAAAAAACCGGAAGCTATATATGGCAATAAGCTTTGTCTGGCGTAATTTATAGCAAATTTGTATAGTTTTTTAGGAAACTTTAAAAAACATAAAAGTTACTAACGCACCACAGACATTTTTTTAAATTTTAGTCAATATTTGTTCTGGCGACCTTAAAACATGTATTTCCCACATTTCCTAGTGGGTGGGGATGGGGGTAGTGGCGTAAAGAAAAACTAAGGTAGTTAATGATTGTAATGGTAAATATTTAGCATAGTTACGAGCAATATGGAAACAATAAATCAAGTGATTGATTGTGAAATAGTGTGGACATACATATTTGCAAAAAAATATTTGTATAAAAATTCATTTACAGTTATCATAATATGAAGATATTCTCGTAATTCGCAAATAATTTTTTTTACAGATGACGGTCGTTTAAAGTTTAAGAAGTTTGTAAATAAATTGGCAACATCCAGAATGGATGGCGATGAAAAAATTCTGATTCTTCGTCCTAAATACAACTTAAATATAGAAGAACCAAGTCCAATTTTTCCAACATCCCCAAAATATGACCCCATAAATTCTGTGGGCCTTCCACGCAGCCCATCAAGTAAACAATTTACAAGTTCCCCAATACGGGCACCTCCTCCGTATCGTCCTCCACCTCCAGTAACTCCCAATTCCTCATTTGACAATATATCCATAACATCATCAAACTTATCATTAATTGATCCTTTAACACCGCAAGCTCCACCTCGTAGAAGAAGCTCCGATAAATTAAAATCTGAACATACGGATTCCCAACTGGAAACAAGCATAAATGCGTCGTTGGAGAAGGAAAACGAACAGCCGGAAAATTGTGATAAGCAGACAGTTAGTGTCAAGGAGAGGACACAGAAATTCAATAGATTAGCCTCCGTTGAAGACGAAAATCCCAGCCCGAAGCAAAGCCAGAACAAAACGAAAAAGAAACAGAAAGATAAGGTAAGACCTGGGATTAAAGCGATTTTATTTAAAATTAAATTGTGACTTGTATAAATGTGCACGATTTAAAATACACTGGGTGTTGCTATAAAGATATGAAAACTGGGTTAAACCTGGCGTAAAGCTTAAAAAAATTATATTTAGATTGAATAATTAGGGTCGTGGGTTGTTAAACGTTGGGATTGAATTTTTAGATTTGAGTGTTGGGATATTATGAGTATGTTGTTAAGATAGTGCCAATTTAATGTATTCACATGACGCAAGGAATAGTTTGAATAATGATGTGTGCATTATTATTAGATGTACAGATTAGCATGAGTATTATTTGATGTAATTTAGTGGCATAAGCACACACATTGTCATGGTGATAATGTATCGGGAATGAGTAATGGCCATAGCTGTAAGAATGTGAACAGTCATTCACTCATTTAGTTTTTATATGTTTGTATAATCCCGCTGGGATCACAAATTAGTTTACGGGAACCCACGTGCCCTGACTGCCATCTTGTACCCGTCGAATCTTTTAAATACTGCACTAAACAGTACTGGCTCTTGTATTTATGATATCAATTATTGTCTCGTACATGACTTGCCAGGTTGTACTTCGTTGCCTAGATTGAAACTCGAGACTTGTTCCGTTGCTTTTCAATGTTCAACATTGTGACAAACGGCTGACGTATTGATGGGCTTCGATAAATATGATTAAATACAACTTTATAAATTTCCCCTCGATTTAATTGAATATAATAAACTGTTATCTTACATGTTACTTCTATAAAATAGATATTTTCATCTCATTTATTTATTACATTTTTTTTACGGAAATTTCATGATAAACTTCTATTGTGAATTTTGGAAGCTTGATAATGTAACACAAAACAACAAGAGCAAAACGCTCCATTATTAAAAATTAAATAATATAAAATGTTACTTCAACATCTGAAAGTACAATAAAGGACGCGTGCTTATGGATAATGGTTTGATCCTCGTGCTATCATATGTAACTATACGCGTGCATGTACTTGATCATTTTGTTATTATTTAAAGTAACGTAGAGAGTACTTAAAGTGCGTTTCAATTAGGTAATTTGTAAAGCTAGAAAACGTGCGGCTTGTGGGTATAATAATCCTACAATCCATAATACAATGTATGTGGATAGAATGGCCAGTGGCAAAATAAAGTCGTAAATTTAAAATAGCAAATGCACGCATGGGATATATATAATTAGCCGATAAATTAAGCAGGAAATAAATGGCGACAGAAATGCATGTAGACCAATAGTAAAAGCAATTCGCGACAAATAAATGTACGTCGGTAAATAAACCGGCGAACATCATCTATATGTGAGCTGAACAAATGGGACAAAAGTAGAGCCGATTCGAAACATGCATGAACGAAACACAAATACTACAAACGAGTACCTCATCATTATTATAATAAAACAAAAGGGTTATTGGAATATGTCAGCCGCAAATAACCGAGCGCGTGGGGTGAAAACTAGATATTTTATATAACAACAGCCGCGAAGTGTGCATACTCTCTACACACAGAGGGCAAAAGTACCACAGCATTCAACATGAATGTTACCCTGTTCATATTGGGGGTGCTTGAATTAAACAACTCTAAATCATCAAACTTTTCATCCGCATACATGAAATGAATTAAAATTTTACAGCAGTTATTCAAAACCGTGTCAGTCGGAATGTTCGTCATGATGTTTTGACATTTACACTACCATATATAGAATGAAATATTTTGCAAAAAAATATAATACAACGAGAACTCTTAGGGTTTAATACAACTTTATTTGTTAATATTAAAAATACATCTTCAAGTTGTTTCGACTGAGGTTAAAGAAGCATTTTTAAATTCTTAGCTAAAACATGTATGCAGTTAATTTTGGTATAACAGTCATTTCTTTTCTTGCATCCTTCTGGATCGGATAGGTTCTTCTTCTTATTAATACCCTTTTATTTATTGCTATCTCCACCACCTTTTTAAGGATGTCAATAGTTTTATTTCTTTTTCCACCACTTGGAGTTATTCTTTATAACAATGCTTTAGACTGGGGGCATTTTTAAATTAATAGTTAAAACATGAATGTAGGTGGCGATTTCCCTTTCTTTTAAGCTTATCAAACGTTGGTATCCGCATTTCTCTGTTAATCCTTCTCTATTTTTCCTAAGTTTAACTTCCTTTTTAGAGGTACGTCTTAGCTCCTCTTTCTTCCACTCGAAATTAAATTTTACAAAAATTGCTTTCGGCAAGCTTCCCTTTTCAATCGTATTCGTCTTCTTTTGTTAATCATCTGTATTCACAGCTGCTTTTCCTCAATTATTTCCCTGGCTTCTTTTTTTATTTCCGAATTCTAATCGCTCATCTTTTATCGATCATTTTTTTGTATGTACAAATTGTAAGAGATGTCATTCTTGAATTCTGTCTAAAATCTTCTTTATAATATTTAGTTGCCTTTTTAGATCTTTGTTACGAATATGTTAGAGACGAAAAACTCTGTAGCTCACTTAAATTGCATCTATTCTGATCCTATATTAAGCTGCCTTACGTTTAGTTACTTTTTGATCCGTTCTTACCATTGGTCCAACGATTGTTGGATAATTGAAGAGAAACTTTTCCAGTTTTCAGAATTTCCTTTCCCACCAGATTAAAATTTCGGATGACAAATTTCCTTTATACTAGTTTTTTTTATTCTATATCTAGGTTAGTCGTCTGTTATTCTTATTTCTATGTTGTTATTGTAAGGTCTTTTTGTTAGCCATTATTTCATTTTGTCTATATTTATTTTCAATTTCCAGCCCTGATATTCCTCCTGAGAGTTTTCTAACAATGTAAGCCAAGTCATCTTCATATCTAGTAGTCAATCTTTAATCATCCGTAAACATAAAAATAGAGTGGAAGTTATTATTTACATGCATGAAAACTTAGACATAAGAATGGAAATAGTGCCAGATCTCTCTGAGTGTATGAGGTGAGTTTATGGATGTTAACAGCGGTTATATAAATAGTCATTACCAAATCACAAAATAATTATAAAGGGTAGGCCAGATTAAAAGTAGCTCTAGTTAGGCTACAGAAAAAGACGCCCAAAATTTAGAAACTACCGGTCAAAGCTTTTTAAAAAAATTAAACATAGTTCCAAAGTAAAGCTTCTGTAACAGCGACAACAAAGATATTGGCATTATGTTTTTTGGTGGACAAAATAATTTTTAGCAACAAATTTTATGTTTAAAAGTGTTTGCAACTTGTGGTGCCAATGCCAGAAAGTCTTATTCGACAAGAAATGCAAGAATTATTAGAGGCATTACGAGGCACATGAAGTAAACTTAATTGTATCGACAAATGGCCGTGCTAAGACGTTGGTGGGTGAAACTATGGGTTTCAAGGAGAGAAAATCTGGGAGCTTTGTCAACGTTGTTAAGAGAATGGACAAAAGAAAAACGGAAATCATCTGAAAATAAGGAGGACCATTTATAGTTTTTTCTGCGCCTTCATTCTGAAATAATCATCGGCTCGGGGAACGACTCCTTCATCAAAAGGTAGGGGGTCATTATGTTTCATTGTTCCTCTTTAGTGTACACTTTGGATGAAACAAAAATGAAAGTTATTTTACTCTTATCACTTTTGATAATTTCTTTAAGATACACATTTAAAGTGATAAATGTAAATAAGCTTTTAAAATATGAAGTTTTTCTCTTTATAATGTATAATTGAATAAGAAGGTTTATGTAAAAAAATAATGACCACCTTTCCCCGATGCACAAAAAATCCAGGCGTTAAAACCCTAATATCCCTAAAAGAATAATAAAAAAATATACTTTTGATAATCAGAGTGTTCAATCTTAAAATAGTGATACCTGGTTCGAAAAATTACAAAAACATTACTTAGCTTTCACGACTTTATGAAAATTTTCTTATTTTTGGCTTTAAGTTGCATAATTTAATTTCTTGTTGCCGAAAAATTTTACAGCGTTTTTTTTTCTTCTTGAGGTGCGCTCCTCGTTACCGAGCGAATGCGCTCACTTTTGTGTTGTGCGTTTTTGTCTGCTATTACCTGAAAGCAAGGGACCTACACTTTAATGTAATGTGGGTTTCGAACCAGTATATTGAGCAAGTTATCCTGCGCCAAGTACCCTTGGTGGTTGCCCATTGCCTTCAGAGAGGGAAGTTGTCGTAAAATTTCGATGTCGGTTTTTCAGAATTTTAACCCCAGACCTTTAGCTTAGCAGGAAACGCACGGCCCGACTAAGCTATGACCACTCCCTTAAAACGTTTAGAGAAAGGTAATTTATGCCATATATTAATGCCTAAAAAACGAAAAATTTTTATTTATAGTGCAAAAAAATTGAGTTTTTATTAGATTTCGACGTTTTGAGCTCCTCTTAACAAGAAATAACCATTTTTGATAAAATCGGTAAACTGGAAGGAAAAACAATAATCATGCAAAAATAATTGGGTTTCATCAGATGTCGACGTTTGTGAACAAGGAATATCCATTTTTAACATGACTTTTGTGTGTAGATAGCCATTTTCGTATGTCCTTTCAGGCTATACGAATATTCCACACAAAATAAAAATTTATATTTAGAATTAAATTAGTTTTTGGGTAAAATCGGCGAATGGGAACTGGAAGTTTATTCGAATAATTTTTTAGTTTTTTTCTTCTGCTTTTCTGTAGAATATATGTTTCAAAAAAGTTTATAGAAATATAGCAAATCTCAATAGCAACAACTTTTATTTAAGATTTTTTTTATTAGATGAAGTTTTTATTGGCTGCGAACATATCGTGCGAAGACCACTCAGCTTTTTTTTTATAAAATTGATAAAGGTTTTACGTTATTTTAAATATTGTTGATGTGTATAGCATAAATCTATATTTATAAATCATTAAAAGGTAATTAAATATAAAATATGATAGGGAACCACATACGATAATTGTTATTGTATTATTCAAGTTGCAAATTCATGAAAATGGAATGTCTGAGTAAGATTTGAGTTAGTGTGTGATATATTAGTTAGCCTAGCGTACAATATTAGTTCCTAGTAAATCTTCTCGGTGGGCAGTCGAAATGTGATGTTATCTGTGATGTCCATCTCTATTGTGCAGTACCAATAACAAGCACTAAATTGAACAGATTATAAAATCAATTTCTTCCTCGTCCGTTCATACCATGGAAGGTGACAGTATGACAGTCATGGTTAGTGATGGCCTATGCTAAATACTTTTATAGAATTCTATTTATTAGTCGTACGGTTCAACGCATCCATGGGGGGTCAGGTCAAAAATTTGTTAGCTTTTATTTATTCCCATCACCAATGCCCCCATATATTGCGACATTTTTACGTCCTTAACATTTTGAAACCTTTTTTTTATCACCTTAGCTAACCTTTTCTTGGCGCCACAACAAATACTTTGTAAATACATAAGATGCTAATTGATTATTTTTTATTTACTTATTTATATATTTATATATGTTGTACATATTTCAATTACATGTAAGTTTTATTATTTACATTTAAGTATTTATAAATAAACTAATGTAAATTTGCATAAATATCATATTGCTTGAAATACGCGCTATGTATATACAAGTTGCAAACAAATGTTTCTGTTGTTAAATAATTACGCTGTGGTTTTAATTGCAATTCAAGATATAAATGAAAGATTTGGTAAGGAATCGCGTGATGTTGGAATAAATGTAGAAATTATAAGAATAATACGACTCGCAGAGTATTTGTAAATTAATTTTAAATGAAATGTTTCCACGTTGTGTATCATTTATAAAGCAATATTTTTGCTTTGACCGAACACGAAACAAACACAAATTAAAGATCTGTGCATAAGTTTAATGCCTACATTGCTAACAGATTCTATCAGCAACGTTAAAATATGCGCGCGCGCTGTGGAAATAAATGAAGAAAAACGAATTGCATGATTTACAAGGATCGTATTGCTATCCTCTGTCATAATTTGACTTACCTCCTTATTTATTATACACGCAACTTGCACTTGTGCATCCTTGCAGGCTTATATTTAAAAATATATAAATTGTAATTTAAAACTTTTAAGCTTCTGATGCATAATTTTATAATTGTTTTTATTGATTTTTTATCGTCGATCTCTTTTTTCACTTTTATTACTTATACTACTTTAACACGTAAAAACTACATAAAATCTATACTTCTGCATTACGACACATGCAAATGGTAAATTGTAAATTATAAAAATTTGCAAGCAAGATTATTTATTTTTAAAGTATTAAAGTAAAGTAAAAATTTAATATTCTATTACTTTATATGTTTTGATTTCTATCTGCTGCACATTTTAGAAAAAGCTTAATTTTATGTTAATAAACATTTTATTTATTTGTGCTAATAAATATTACGTTCATTTAATTTTGTTAGATATCATTAGTTTTAAAAAAGGAAAATATATGTGTACTGAGTAACCAAGGGATCCTCCGATCGCGGCATTCTACTGTTAAAATTATTCTCTATTAATAAAAAAACAATTTAAATCGAGATTCGATAATTGAAAATATTGCACTAAATTGGTTTCCCATGAAAATAAATATTTTTGTTTTTAAAATGGCAAAAAATATGAAATTCCAAAAATAAGCATTACAGCACTCTTTGCTAGCTTAATTTGGGCAATGGACAAGTATTAAAATACAGTTATTTGTCCTATTTTGGAAATTTTTCACTAAGATATTTTAACAGTTTTTCATATTTGGAAAACCACTGAATCAATTTCTAGACCTTCTAAATAATTTTAAAAAGAGGCTACTTGGATGTTCGATTGGTTCAGAATAATCGAGAAAGGGCCATTTTAGTTTTTCCAGATACGCACATGGGTGAAAAACAAAAAAAAATGAGTTTTTGTCATTTTGTGGGATAAAAATTGAACTATGAAAATCGCTTAAAATTTCGTTTTTCCCATAAGAAGAGGTACA
Source organism: Gymnusa sp. GC000175 (assembly GCA_030264735.1). Lineage (NCBI taxonomy): Eukaryota > Metazoa > Arthropoda > Insecta > Coleoptera > Staphylinidae > Gymnusa > Gymnusa sp. GC000175. Next base: position 17,948 of record JARJDX010033873.1, read on the forward strand.
CAAATGAAGTGCGTTATCCGATTTGATAATTTGAATTTGATTTTTATTTTTCCGATTTGAAAATTCCAATTTTTTCATGCGAATTTCGCAATTTTTCGTTACTTGTTTTGTGAGATTTCGAAAAAAAATTTTAAGCGACACCTAAGTTAAGGGCCTTAACCTCCTTAAAGTTAAGGAGAGCTTAAGTGTAACGCGGGTTGCACCATTTATATTTACGCTTTTAGTTTAAAATTCAGAGTTTGATTAGTTTGTCCATATGTCAGTTAAAATATGTCTAATTTACATAATTACTGTCGCTAAACGGGCAAAAATTACTACCAACGAAAAAAATCTATAGTTCTGTTTAATAAGTAAGTTCAAACATATATTTGAAAAGAGGAAAGGGATGAAATATCAAAAGAATATCGTTTTTATGAAAAATATTAATAACCTAACTACGCCAATGTCAAGCTAAATCCACACTTAAGCCGTCGCAATGCTTGGCACAACTTTACGGAACACTTTAAGTTCCGCTTGGTAGGGTCTAAGGCGGCTTTAGTTGTATGGTGCAATAAAATAATTATCACTTAAATAGTTACGGACCCTTAAAAGTTAAGTATTGCTTACATGTGACCTGTACAAATGGGCCTTAATAATTTTTCAAAATATGTATCTCGAAAACTGCTTAATCGATTTTAAATACGTTTTCGTTTTCCACAAATACCACAAATTAAGCACAAAAAACCGAAAAAAATTCATTTTAATTTAAAACATTTATATTGTTTTTATTTTGAGAATTCGAAATTCCTTGACCATTTTTTCGTGTTATCTCAAAAACAATTATATCTAGGAAACGCTGTAACGGTACATCAATATTTAATTGATATATAGATCACTATAGTAGGCAACCAGTCGCAAAGTGTGTCTGTTCTAAACCCCGATAGATGGCGTTAGGTATATGAAATTTTGCTAATAGTTTTTGCGTATCCAAGTTATGTCTATAAATACTTTCGCGATCATAGATGGCGTCAGGTGTAAGAAATTTTGCTATAATTTTTGCGTATCCAAGTTATGTCTATAAATTCTTTCGCGATCATGTCTTTTGTGTCGCCATTATTCTTAAATAATAGCACGTGTACTGCTGCGGGAAACGACTTTTTGCATACATATACTATTAAAGCAGAATTTTGCCAGCGTGGCTGGTTTTAAATAGAGGTGGGTATGATTATTTTAATATTTGCCTGTATTAAGATTCTCAATAATTGTTACACTTGTAACATATTGTAAGATTTTTTATTTATTTCTAAATATAGCACCAAGTGTATTTCAACTATTGTAACAAACAGAAAAGAAGCCAAAAACTAAACTCTTTGAAGATTGATCTTTCTGAGCTGGACACAGGTTCTCTTTTTATTGTGGGAGCGATCGGTACTCTACCACTCCTTTAATAAATTCGTTTTTGTGACTCTATAATAGATTTTTTGGCTATAAAATGGGCTTTTTGTTAATTTAGTTAAGAATTAATAAAAACACGGATATTTTACTTTGCTTTGGCCTTCACCTCAACCGAAAAAAATATAACTTTCACTTCTAGTAATTTTGGGGTAAAAAAATGGTCAGAGATTAAAATCGTTAATTTAAGATGACCATATTACTGCAGAATATACCGGAACGCAACCTAACCTAACAAACTCGCTTAACCAAACTGGCCATACCTTACCTAAATTAAGATGTAAAATGAAGAGATTAAAATTGGTATATATAATAAGCTAATAGCAGCAAAAATAAAAGAGAGAATGGACGAATGGATACCAAAACTTGTCCAACGCCGTAATTTAGTCATTTTTTAACCAATTTCAAAGTGTGGTACATAAAATCAAATGGTATTTATTCTTCTACATTCCCACGTCAAGCAATTTTTTGTAGTATTAACTATTTGCGCGTAGCAATAGTCATTTGCTGTAATTGTAATTTTAAATGGCAACCTCAACTTTTTTATTTTATTTGAATAACTCCCATTATTCTCAATTTAAAAATCTAATATGGTCAACACCTGACTTTATCATACATTTGAATTAATTCCATTAGTAACATTAGTCATTTTTGACAAATTTGTCATAATAAAAATAATTTCATTAACAATGTTGCTTAGCAACGAACAACAATGAGTTCTTAAAATTTTAAATTTTGCATTACACATATTACCTTTTAAAATAAAAAAAATGCAGTCGTTACAATTTTCCTTAATCTTGTTTATCGCTTCTAAAAATCATGACGGCTTCTAAAAATCATCTTAACGTGATTCGCGATTCACATTTTACTTTTTCCATGGCTAAATGTCATTTGTTACACTACTTATTATTACTTTAAAAATATTATTTTACTTGAGATCTTTCATTTGTTCTCATGTCTTGTCTTGTCTTGGTTTTCACACTTATTGAATTCATTTTATTTGCAGAAAACAATAAAATAACAAATTAGTTCATTGCTGGCTGCTGGCTTATTAAAAACTTTAAAAATCAACAACTAGCAGTCGTCTTAAGGTAAATTAAAAGAGAAGGATATTTTACTTTAATATATTTTTTAAATTTTCCCAGGGTTTTCCGTCGAAAGCGCGCTGATACCTGTTTTTAATTATTGTTTAGAGTGTTGCAAGTTCAATTAAGTCAGCCATTTTATTATTGTTGTACACCGGTAAAGAACAACATTTTTTACACATGATACCTATAACATATTTTTGAATTTTCCTTTTTAGCCGATTTCCTTAATTATTAGGTACAGTTAAATCATAATTAAAGATGTTTTAATATTTAAATGTAATATTCAAAATTGTTTTTTTCGGTATATTTATTTTTCTGCACTAGTGTTTCCATTATATTTGCAAAAAAAACGAATTTTTCATATTTTATAAATTAGCGTCGGAGTATCTTTCAAATTTTATTTCTTATCGTAATTAGTTTGGGTGTGTAATTTTTTATGGACAGTTGCAAACATTATTGAATTTAATTTTTTTTTAATTATTATGAGTTGTCCTTTCATTTGGTGTATCGACACTTTCTCTAGCTATAATAGATTTTGTTTTATTAGTAAAAAAAATATATATATTTTTAAATATTATTGCTAGTATTTATTGATAGCTCCTCACCGGTAAACAGCAGGGGCGTGTCCAGCCAACTTGTCTAGGGGGGAGGTAATTAAAAAAAGATAATATATATTTTATATCGTAAGTACAACATCCAAAAATATTTTATGTATCCACACGTCCCGATTTTGGCGGGACGGGCTTTTTAAATAACTGTCCCGCATCCCGCTGAGTTTTAAATTGTCTAAGTTTAACCAAAAACTTTATAATTTAATAAAAAATCATTATTATTTTGACGATATTCGTATTAATTTCAACGCTCATTTAAACAAAATTATTTAAATTTTTAAGAAAAGTGCTCAAGTTTGAATAAAATGATTTAAATCGCCTGAATTTGATTAGAAACATCGCAATTTAAACTAAAAATTACCAAAATTTGACAAACTTCTGATCCATTTGATTGTAAAACGTTCTAATTAAAAAAAATTATTTTATATTTTTAAAAAATGCCCTAATTTAATTAAAATCTGTATAATTTAATGCAACATTATTTAAATTTTGACTAAAGTTGTTTAAATACACACCAATTTTTACTACATCCCAACTAATTTAACTAAATAAATAAATCTTTATTTACGGGAATCCCCTTTAGAATGTTTAACAACAAGTAATATAAACTCTAACTAATAACTAATAAAGAAATAAAAATATAAAAATAAAAATATAC
>JARJDX010033946.1:0-15520 GCA_030264735.1 Gymnusa sp. GC000175
ATTATTTACCCATTGTGATTATTTAATTGAATTTTAATTTTTTGTTTTATGTTTTTAATAAGGATTTCCTCTTTAATAAATTGCTAATATTTTTAGATTATGGGTACACAGCTGATATTCCCTGTACAACACCTGTTGTTAAATTCTTTAGTGTGTTTGTGCATTCTGCCTGTAAAACGTAAGGTATTGTTAGTTTATTTCTTATTATTTAATAGTTTCAAATATTCTTTGCTAGATTTAATTGAATGGAGACCGGGAATGTCAACAAGAAGCAAAGACAGAGATGGACGATATTTGTGAGACTGCAGGACACAAATGGCAACAAGTAGCAAAGAAGAGGACCAAGTGGATAAGTTTAAAGAAGGCTTATATCCAGAAGTGGGTAAAAACGGGCCGAGAAAAAAGAAAAAACAAAAAAGAATAATAAATGAGATTTTAACTGATCGAAACCATTATTTCCCCATTGTGATTACTTAAATAAATTTAAATTTTTTGTTTTATGATTTTTAATAAGGATTTTCTTTTGCTAATTGCTAATGTTTTTAGATAGATAGATTTACAGCTGATCTTCCCTGTACAACACTTGTTGTTAAATTCTCTAGTGTGTTTGTGAATTCTACCTGTAAAACCTAAGGTATTGTTAGTTTATTTCTTATTATTTTATAATTTCAAATACTCTTTGCTGGATTTAATTGAGTTTAATTATTTGCATTTAATTAGCTAATGTATTTAGGTGCCATTTTGTTGAAATAATTCAATTCACCACGTGTGATTTTTTTGGGTCAGGAATTTTATAATTAGCGGGTTAAATGCAAAGCCGTTTCGTTACACATCTATAAATTAATAATATAAGTATTTTTTATTTGTTATCTCAATAGTGGATTAGAGCTGAAATTTGAAATTTGTAAATTTTAACGTTTTTTCTCTGCAGGTTGACATATAATCTGTAGGTGATTAATTTGTTTGTGAAAGATCTTTACGTCATTGATCTACAGATTTATATATCTTGTAGGTTTTGTTTTTTCCTAGTTGGTAAAATTCATCATGATTTTTTTGTGTATAGTTTTACTCCCCACATGTTTAATCTACGGGGTGATATAATCTGTAGAAGTTATTGTTTTCTGATTTTATTGCGGTTTTAACATGTAATTAACCCTTTTCAAGCAATAAAAATTCAAGTAATTTTTTTTAACCTAGGGTTGCTTATTTTTTTTTGTTATTAATTTCTGTGTTGTTCCTTATCAGAAAGCACACTCACAATCTTTGTTTTCTTATTGTTTTATGTGGTAATAATTTTCTGTATGGGTAATCAAACATAATTATCTTTCTTTACTAAATAAACAGACGTAAAAATTTAGGTTATTAAGTTATTAAGTCAAGATAAATTGTTAATTTTTTCAAAGGGTATGTATCCAAAAAAACGTGGAATACTGTAAACTTCTTCACCTGGCATTCGCAGACTATGAGAAGGCGTTTAATTTAATAGAAGTGTGGGCCGAATTAAAGGCAATGTCCAACGGTTTTTAGATAGATACACTTAAATACTCATGTACATCTATCCCTAGAAGAACAGAAGTAAGATAGAGCGACACGATCACACCGATGCCATTTACGTTAGCCATGGAGGATGTCTTTAAAATATTAGACTGGGATCAACATATATGTGAAAAATCTCTACCATTTTCGCTTTGCAAACAATATTGTGTAGATAAGTTTAGATCAGCTAACTAAAAACCATGCTTTACCATTTAAATACACCATCCAAGGCAGTCAAGGCTAAAAATGAAGGTCAAAAACAGCAAAATTATAAGCGAAAGCGATGTGGCTATTGAAGTGGCCAAGTGGTAAAAAACATGGCACGTGCATCTGGGACATGTCAGTAGACTAGGGAGAAGAATTTAGTCCACGGAAATATCACCCGAAAAAGTTGGGCAGCGTTTGGAAGGCAGAGATTAAATATCGGACCACATAGCTTAAAACGGAAAGTCTACAACAAATGTATTCTCCCGATAAAGACTACGGCCTTGCAACCATTACCCTTACAATAAGATCAGCCGAGAGACTGAGAATTTATCAGAGAACCATGAAGCGTACAATGCTGGGCGTAAACTTAATAGACTGAATCAGAAACCATAAAATCCGCAGAAGATATAGCATCGGGGACGTAATACCATGTTTTGCTAACCTCAAGTAAAGGATTATGCAGTGGAGACCGAGAATGTCGAAAGGGAAGAAAGACGGTGATGGACGATATTTGCGAGACTGCCGGGCACAAATAGTAAAGAATAGGACCGAGTGGATAAGTTTAAGAAAGGCTTATGTTCAAAAGTGGGTAACAACAGGCTAAGAAAAAAACAAAGAAGAAGAATAAATGAGCTTTTACATTTTTTTAAAAGATAGTAAATTTTAAAAAGTATTAAACATTGAAGCATCAACACCCGAATGGGGCAAGATATTCAAAGAAGAAGAAGAAGAAAAAGAGAAAAAAAGGAACAGTCTATTGAGATTTAAATTATGTTCTATACCATATAGATAGGTAGAGGCTTAAAATTTATGTTATAAATAAATATAGTTAATTCCCGACTTCTTTAAGGGTTTCTTTCGACATTTCCGTCATAAGACGATTCTATCGTGAGCCGACGACTTTTTTATTCTTGATTTACTTGACTTTTATTAATTTATGTTTTCTATATACAAGATTTTATTTAACCATTAGTCTTTACGAGATACAAAAATTACGCCTATAATTTGGCAGCAAAATGGGTAACCTACTAGAAAACTAAGTTACAAATACATATGAGCGAATCGTAGCTTCTATTAATTGGTGAGTATCATTCATCGGCTAAATATAGCAATACTGTAATGTGTACTTATACAAATGTAATGTTTCAAACGACTGACGTAAGTAAGGATAGAGTTATGTTGAAAACATCGTCTATCTGTAATTTTAGATACCCTATAACTTGAGATAGAGCATTCTTAGGCGGAAAAGTCCGATGACTGAAGACTGAGTTCTCACCCTACTAGTTTTTTAGTCCTATATTGGCATACATACTTGATCAAAGTCTTCAGTCTTTGGACTTTTTCGTTTTGAGAATCCTTTCTGTAATGGCGAACGAAACGCTGGCAACAACCAATACGCGACTTAAACCCGCAAATAAAAAAAAAACATTGATTCAATTCGTGAAAGCTTACATTCTAAATATTATTTAAAGGTTTTTAAAATAAAATTTTCTGCTTTGAAAACACAAATCGAATTAATCGTGATTTTCTGGTACTCAAGTCTCCTTATTTGTTCATGTATCCACTCAAATCTTTAATTAAATTTAATCAAACAATCAGAATTAAACAACACATCAAAATATAACTTATCCTAATACAATGTCACCAAAGGATCTTAACCTGAATTTCCCATTATTCTGATTGAATTAAATCCATACACTGAACAAATATAATATACTCCATGATGATGTGTTGACAATAAATATAGCTGGACATTTAATAGGTACTAATAATTAAGTTTAAAATACATGTATTGTGGATAAATAATTTTGTTACATAATAATCTCATGTTGCGTTTGAGAGAATTATTAATGCTCATTAATTCTCCAAAACAAACAATTTAACGTATAATAAATACCAGTTGGTACTTGGTAGTATAAATGGCAAGCACTGGTACACTAAATGCGTTGTTAGCTATTTTTTTGAGTGTAGGGGAAGGTCCGAAAAACGGGTTTAAATTCTATTGGAATTGTTTTTTATCTACTAAGCTTACTTTTAAAAGCGCAAAAAATAAATAAAGTTCCGGCAATATATTGTCTAGAAAAGAATCGTCGAGGTCGTTAAATTGTGGATTGGAAGTGAGATAAATTTGAGAAGAAGACTGCCCAACTCCAGTTCTACTCAGCCAACCACAAGCTGAAACAACTGCACTTGACTCTTAAAGTTTTTATTGATTATTACATATACATAGTTTAAAATTATTAAGGGAAAAAAAGGTTTTCTGTTTGGAATTATTCCAAAAAGTATTATATTTAAGCAAAAAATTTGGCACTAACAGCAATGTTACAGATTTTATAGGTTAAATTGGAATGGGGTTGACAGATTTTTATCATAATTTAATTAAATTCAAGCGCAGAGCTTTAATTATTATGTAATTAAGAAAAATCAAATTTGACTCGTCGTTATATGGAGAAATTCAAAGCGGAAGTTAATTTATGGCATTCCTCGAGTAAGTAAGGAAAATTGGGGCACTTTATCAATGGCGAACCCGGAAAAAGCTAAGAAGTGCCACTTAAGGAGCGCGAGAAGCAAATCAGCAAATTCTTCAGTCCCCCAAAAAAAGAAAAAAAATGAAACTCTTAAATTACATCAAAGAGTATACCTACAAAAAATTATCCAAAATTATTATTGCATATTTTAATTAAAAAATATAAATAAACTCAAGTAAAAGAAAAAACCCTTTTAACTTTATTTTTGAATTTAATTATAGCGTAAATTAATAAACTTGAGTTTTACAGCGATATATAAATGCGATGGAGGACTAAAAGTTTGGGGGTTGCGCGCTAATGTAAGGCTATTTATAAATATTTTGATATAAAAAATAATTAATAAGCGCAACCTTTTGCAGGTTATGACGTGGCAGGTTTTTAAAATTGTCAGCGCTTTAATAAAAGTTTATTCGTTAGTACATTGGCAGGAATTTAGGGGTCATGCGTAATTTTTATAGCGTGAATCAGTTGATAGGTTAGGTTATGATTGCAGAGTGTGGGTCAATTACTTTATGACGAGTGGGTCAACTATTTATTCTTTTTTAATGCGGTTTTTGCTGTATATTTCTTATTGATTGTGTTTGTGTGTGCAAGGGTTGGAAAAAACATGGGTTTTTATCTGTAGGATAAAAAATATTTTGTTAAACCACTCGGGAAGAGGAAGAGGTTAATGCCTGCGGCGACAAATTGTAAATATTGACTACGCGAGGATTTTCTCTTGCATAAATTTCTGACGTTAAGGAATTTCTGGAGGAATGTCAGTGCGGGTTTTTGCCTTTTACATCGATTTTTCCGCTGAAATCGTGTAAAATAACGCAAATTCCTGCGTTTTAAATTAGTTTTAAAGCGTTTTTGGTAGGTTTTAAGCAATTTTCATGCATTTTTGTGCCAAATTTGAGCGCACCTCTTCGGGCCTAATTTTTTGAATATTTTTATAAGAAAAAAACTCACCTGCAATATTTCTCTCAGGAAAAACGTTTAGAATATTTTATTTTTTCATTCTATGCACCCTTTGAGAAGCACGGTAGCCAACTTAATGTGTAAAATAGTCCCGAAAACGTGAAATACCTAAATGTCGATTGCGCATATTCGGGTACTACAGCCGACATGAAGATATAAATATCGGGCTTCTCCGTGAGCACGTCAATTCCTGTTGAGCTTTCCGCTCTTAGCAAGCTCCTGCTAGCCAAAGCTCGCAAACTTCTGCCCTCTACGTTTTACCCACTAAACCATTTTCTATATTGATTTTCCCGCCCTTATTTTTATCTTGCTCTAGTAAATGAGCTATAAATTATTATTCTCTCTTGGTTCTGTTCAATCTTTGCACGAATTCCACAAAATACTAAAATCGCCAGTAAAAATTGGGGAAGTTGTTTACAATAAGTTAAAATAAAAATAAAACGTAAACAGAACATTTTTAAAAGTTTCCTGATGTTTTATTAATACTAAATAAAAACATGGAGAAATCGATTACATCTTTCAAAAGCACATGCTACCAGAAATATATGTTAACATTCGGCTTCATAAAAAGAATATGTGTAGACATATATTAAAATGTATACTGAATAAAGAAACGAATCCGATTTTTAACTTAAACCTTATAAAAACCCATACATCACCCTACTGCAGAGTTTTTTCTCGCCTTCTGTAGAATTTAAATTACCTTATCATTGTTGTTTAAACTCTTTCAATGGGAAAAAACTGTTTTTATATTTAAATGCTAATTAGCATGTTTTATATTTTGTTTAAATATTATTGTCCCCATTTTAATATTTAGCTGCAGTTACATATTTATAACTAAGGGGGATGCGCTTTAATAAGTCTTCTCAGATGTAACTTTATCAGTAGTGCAAGAAAGACGTCTGAGATTAATGTCTGCCAGGAGAATTCTTCTTACCTTAAATCATTTTTAAGACCAGATTAACTTGAAAAATGGAATATTTTTATTAAATTTAAACAATTTTAATTCTTTTAACGCATTTTAAACAATTGTTTTTAAAATATGCTATGGGTCAGCAATTTGTTATTTATTTTAATCCTTTACAACACTTGAAAAATGTAATTTTTCACTAATATTTAAAAAATATTTTAATCATAAAAATAATTTTAGAAATAAGTGGAAATTTACCTTTTAAGATACTCTGGACAAGAATTGACCAAAGTGTCTGGTCTGTGTGGATGTTAACCACACATCCACACACACCAGACACTTACGTATTTTGTGGTTTTATTTCCATCAAGTTGCAGATGCTTATTTGACGGTTACCAGTAGAATTATTGCCAAAATATATTTGACCTACAGGTGAAAAGAGGTAGAGGTTTTAGAAGAAAAGGAAAAACACCAAATGGATATATTAGGAATAACAAAAACAAAAAAAAAATGAATTGAGAGAACCTATACAGGATACTAGATAATCTGGACGGAAGTGGAAGAAACTTAAAAAGCAAAAGGAGGATTAAGTAACGCACCGGACATAATAAAAAATATAGCAAAAGAAAGACATAAATGAAACGATAACGAGAATATAATTAAAACTAGTAAAATATGCAACGTAAAGATTATAGCATATAAGGATAACGAAGAAGACAAAAACAATATCTTCGAGGACTTACAAAAAGAAATAGACGAAGAAGGCGAAAACATAATGATTATAGTATACCTAAATGAAATGGTAGGTAATAATAATAGCGAAATAAAAGAAAATATGGGTAAGGAATTTATAAAAAACAACAATGGAGAAATAATATCACGACTCAATGCAGAAAGTAACCTAATAATTTTAAATACTAAGTTTAAAGACGGGAATATAAACAGTAAACAAGAAAAACTGGAAACAGATTGAAAACTTAAGAGCAAGCAGAGAATTGATCATTATTTACTAAAAATGACCATGCTGAAAAATAATAAAAAACAGATAAAAAATATACGATAACAAAAAAGACAACCAAACCTACTTCACGAAAAAAAAAACTTTAACAAAAAACAAAGGTATGGTCACCACACGACTTTTATTTACGAATTTAAAACATATCCGTTATTTTTAATTAAAACATTACTAATTTTCATTAATTATAAGCCAATTAGGTTGGCAGTATATATCTGCAACTTCATTTTGTTGTGAAAAGTATGTTGGCAATAACTCCGAAAATGAGATCTGTCACTTTTATAAGATATATAATCTATTTTATTTTTTGTCTGCATATTTCAATGATAGTATGTCTCCACTACTTGAACAAGAGTGAGTTCTAAAAATATTCAATTTAGAAGTCATGATAAAAACAAAATTTGTTGCAAATTTAATTCTAAACACATTTTTACTCGATTTTTTTTCCATAAACTTGATTGTTTTTGAAATATTTGCAAAAAGCCGAAAAACCTAACCAATAAACTACCACTTTTGGTTGGTGGATTTCAGCTGAAAGTCACTGGGACCTTCCAATTTTTGTTGAAAGCTTAAATATGACTTTTCTGACCGATCAGTGTAGACGTCTTGGCTTGGCTGAAGATAGGGCACTCACAGACATACTGACACACAGACAGACAAACAGCACTTCGAAAACAAGTTTTTGTGAATAAGAGGATGTAAAAACAGACATTTACAAAAAAATACTTTAAAAATCTGACAGACACCACCAGATGAGACTAAAGCAACAGGAAACTAAAAAGAAACACAAGATAAAAAACAAAAAAGAAAAGGAAAGGGTAAATAAAAAAGAAATAACTAAAGCAATAAAAAAGCTGAAAAGCGGAAAGGCATCACGTTCATCGTAAAAGTAGAAATGATGAAATACCAGTAGGAAAAAATAATTACTTAAATTAAAGAACTATTAAACGAAATATTAAGAAATGGAAGAACCCCAAGAAAATAAAACATAGGAGTCATACTCCTAACATAGAAAAAAGGCGATAAAAAGACGTGCGGTGACTACAAAGAAATAACTATAAAAAGTGTACCAAGCAAGATCCTAGCAAAAATAATTGAAAAAATAATCAACCAGGTTAAAGAAACAATGGAGGACAACCAATGTAGTTTCCGAAGAGGAAGAAGCACCTATTACTTGATATTTATATTAAGAGATATAAGTTGGAGTTTATAAGCTGAAGAAAAATAAAGACACATACATCTGCTTCGTAGATTAAAAAAAAGCCTTCGACAGAGTACTAAGGGAAGATATATGGAGAGAACTACAAAAAAGAGAAGGACCGAGAAGACAAAAATTAAATTAATAAGCAACATACATAAGGAGAACGCAAATAAAGTGAAAACAAATACGAGGAGGCAACTGAATTCAACAAGAAAAAAGAAAGACATTAAAGAAAAATGTTTACTTATTTACAATAATACTATACAAAGTAATGAACGTCAAAAAAAAGATAAAAACACCAAGGATAAGATATTGAAAAATGAAGATAACGCAATTAGTGAAGCTACTCTACGCAGATGACATGGCAATTGTAGCAGAAACAGTAGAAAGCCTACAACTAATTATGGAAATACTAGTACTAGTTAAAGAAAGTAAACATGAAAATATACCAAGGCAAAACAAAGAGCATGATAATTACTAAAGAAAAAAAAACAACAAGATACAGGGAAAATAGATTGAACAATTTACACCTGGAAACAATGGTACAGAGCAATAAAAAAGTAAATAAGGAAATAAAGGACTAAATAGGCAAAACAAGGAAGATATTCAACGCGCTGAAAAACACCTTCTTAGACATAGAAATCGCGTATGTGAATATCATGAAAAAGGAACTAGTAAATGGGACAGTGCATATACCTGATGCATGTTAAAAAACCAAAGTTGGTAAATTTTGTAAAGAAAATATTTGCGCAATTGTTGCATCTGGGAAGTTTTCAGGAAAATGCAGAATATGTTCGCCCACACGATGCAATAATTTTAGTTGGGTGCTCAACTTGTTTACTTTTATCAAGCATCAGTGGATTCATATTGTTGTATAATTGGTTTTCTCACAGAACTTCTTATATTTTCCTTAAAGTGCAAAGCTGTTTTTCCGTCTCCGCTACAATGATTTTATTTATTGTTGCTTTTTGTAACGAAATACCGGAAGTAAGTGTACTTATAAATGGTATTATGTCCTAAAAAGAGAGTAAGGGCAGATCAAATGGTCAGTTTAAGGGAAGGGTTTTCTTTTAAATACATGGCTTAATTTTAATTATTTAAAATTTTATTGCTTTTTTTCCAAAATTACAATTTTTTGAAAATAGTGAAAAACGTTAATTAACTTAAAGTTAATTTATTATATTCAAAATTAACTTAATTTTAGATATAATTTTAATTTTTTCTGCTTCTGTGTGGTTTGAAAGTAACATAGGGCTATTAGTCCGATCCGTTCCGCAACACCTGCCCTTTTGCTCACAGTATGGTCAAAAAAGTTAAGCTGTTAATGGACAGCGTCAGCTTTCACTTAAAAACAAAATTTGCTCTCTATTGGTCTTTAATTTTAGTTTTGCAGTTTTCCAAAATTTTAAATTTTTGAAAAAAATATTGATTTTGATTAGATATCGAAAAGAAGAAGACTGTTTGACACAGTGTAACAAAAAAAATGTTTCTAATAACATATCTTCACAAAACACCTAGTTCTTGAGATACAGTTCAAAGAAGTTACTAACTAAATGATTAAAAAAATGTAAAATTACAATTTTAATTCACAATGCAAGTCGAAATGTCGTCCATTATCTATTTGACTAGATAAATGCATAAATATACCGCATCATGGATTGTCGTACTCTTTAGAATATTTCGGATTTTGCTCGTCCTCTTCGTAATTGTTCAGATAAAGTTTTTTCCGCCAGATAGATAGGCAAAGCAGGCTCAGTTGATAGCAATTTAAAGATTTCTTAATTTCAACCACCCAGATGTTTATCAGTGGGGGCTATCGAGAAAATTAGGTTCCCTAAAGAATGATGTTAAAATAATTAACGAAGATCCGCGCCAACGCCATACATTTCGGTATGCCTCCAAGGTATCGAAAAAGTGAGACAGTCTAAGATAATATGTGATTATGCATCCAGAAAAGAATATATTTCGACTTTTATTGTGAATTGATAAAAAAATTATGCATTAAACATATAAGTGGAGATTGCAAAGTTAATTGGGAAATGTGGAAGAGGTAAACAGGTAAAAAAAAGTAGGTAATTGTGGTGTTCCAACATAATAACTTCCATAACCGTTACAGGCACTTCTCTGTCTTTGCCATACAAATAGCATGGCAGTATGCGGTGCCGTGCACGGTTATTTGCGACCATATTTCAAACTCTAGCAGACTAAGTATTACTTGATGCCAGCTGTCATAACGGTTGGCCCTGCATATCCTGGATTGGTCATAAGTTGCTCACAACGTATACTACGGATCGTGTTATAGGACAGTACGTTGCCGACAAGGGACTTAATCTATGTTCTATGTATAGTTTGGCGGTGAGGATGATAATTGCGGAAGGAATTATATTAAAGTTTCTGATGAAGGAGTGCGTCCAGACGGCTGATGGTTTTCGAAGTTATATACATTCGTAGAAATGTATATAACATAAAAAAATATTTTTTTACTCCCGTCTTTAATATGTTACATTTTGCACTGACATATAATGTGCAAAGCGTCATTTTAAATATGACTACCCATTAGATACTGCTTGGTGCTTAGTGTTTTTGGTACTTTAAAAACGCTCGAAGTTGCATTAAACACGGCTTGCATTATTTTTGTAACATATCCTAAATCAAGGTGGTGTTTTCACGTTTATATGTTTCGTATTAAGTTTGCATGTTACATTGAAATTCTTGTTTCAATAAAAGAAGTTGCTTGTTTTATTTGATTTGAGTACAAAAAGTATAGTATGTAACGCGTTTATAACCCACTCTACTCACTATTGTTGCATAACATACTATTATTTTATTTGTATATTAACTACATTTATACGTATACTACATTTGATGGATGGAAAGAAACAACTGGTTATAGGTATTACAATCTGCACAAGGACAAAAAGTGTAGGAACTCTTATTTAAACTTAAAAAAAAGTACTGCATTGTATTTCTTTGTAACATATTATAAAATGAATTAAACTAAAAAAAACTTGATAATTATTTTAAAAAAGTTTTTGTTATTAAAAAAAGCAGATTATATGAAAGAAAAGTTTGAGCAACTTGAATTGGTCATTAAAAATTAATGATTTTATAATAGGACTTTATAATAAAAAAATTACATTTTGTTTTATATTAACAAAATAGATAAAATTTAAGTCAATTTTGTCTGCAGTCACATATGTCGATTAACTAAACTTGTTGATATGAACTGGCAGTTGCTGACATTTGTGACCTCAAAGCAGAAGTAGGAAAAGTAAAGTTTTTCTCGTTATTATTTAATATTTCCTGATTTTCCAGATGAGAAATAAACTATATTTTGATACAATACAATGTCAAGCTGCTTATATTATTAACATAACTTTAAAATTCTTATTACTTATTAATTTTTGTATTATTATAACTGGGTGAAAAGCTCAGTGTAGCTTAAACATTTTTGTATGAATTTAAATGAAACAAAGTTTTAACTAATTAGTAATCTTTGTTCTGGATATATGTGCCATAAAATCAAAAATAATGCGTACTTCTAGAAGAAACGTATGCCCAGCAATGGGCATATTCTTTGGAATGATGATAACAATTATTTGAGGTTTAAGAGATTTAATAATAAAATTACATTGTACAAAGAAAATTGAGATGCATAGTAATTTTAAATACTTTTTTACTTAAAATTTTAATCTGAAAAATTTTCAAGATTATCTTAACGAAAGAAAGAAGGAATAGGGTACCCCAGTATAGCAAACATGGCAGCTTAAGTTTTCTTGCTACTCAAAACACTTCTGTAACTTTTAAATGATTTGTTTAGACATTACAGACTTTGCTAATTAAACTTTGGGTAAGTTTACGGAAAAAAATATTTTTCACTTAATATTTAGGCTTTAAATAAGATATTATTTAAAGTGAAATAAAAGAACTTTATTATTTATTTGGATCATAAAAGTAACACAAAATCAAATAATATTTTACGTATTTATGTAAGTATTACATACGCCATTATTACACTGTTAAGCAAATAATAAATAGGACGACGCAGCAAAGTCACAAAAGTAAATCAAAAGCAAGTATTTTCAAATAATATGTAAGCTGCACGCACGCTCTGTATTTACCGAGTATGATGTATGTTTCCAAAGAATATAAATCAGACGGCTAAAAACTTGTATGCATGTTTCATAGATGCGCAATTTTCTTCTCTTCATTTACAATCCGTACCTTATAATATTCTGGCACGTATTCGTGTGTTTTATTTGTACTTGGATGTTTATATTACTAAGAAAATGTGGTTATATCAATCGTGCATTTTAATACTTTGTAAATTTAATTACTAATAAAATACTAAAATAATAATTATAAATATAAAAATAAAACATGAAATTTTCCAAGGAAACAGTCTCAGCGGATTATGGTTCTGTCTAGCCATAAATGCAATTTCACACGCATTAAAGTACGAAATATGGATAAAATATACAACGAACAAATCCACTAAGAATAAACCATTTTATGTACCTATATGGACGATATTAAGATATATGTCAATAACACAAACCAACTTAGACAATTGATGCATACTACACAGAAAATGTCCACAGATATAAAAATGGCGTGCTGAAAATAAAAGTGTAAAATCATAAGGATGGAAAAGCAATAAAAGCTATGGGTGAAAAAGAAACCTACAAATATCTAGGATTTATACATAATACAACAATAAACACAACCACAGTCACAGTCAAAAGTATTATTAAAGAAAAGTTCAAACAAAAACTCAAAAAACTATCAAAAACCAAAACTCAACTCCAAAAATCTAACTAGGGCAATAAACAGTTACCTACTCCTTCGCGATAATAAAATGGAGTAAACAAGAAGAAAACTAACAACATTAACAAAAAGCACACCACATACAAGCATGCGTAGAAGGAGTTCACATACCAAAGAAAAAATGAAAAGATACAATATAGACATGGATATATTATATATTGCACAAATAAGAACTACAAGAATACTTTACAGAACAAGATAACGATATTTTTAAAGTAATACGCACATAGACAAATATACACCATTACAACTAAAAGACCTAGAAATAACTACTCATAACATACATGATAACAAACAAAGAACATGAAGCTTTTACCCGGTAAACACTACTACCATCTAAACAAAGAAATTGTAGATGTGGCTACAAGAAGGAAAACTATATCCTGATACCGAAGCATTTACTAAAGCTTTACAAGACCAAGTCAATACTAAAGCAAAACATCTAAACCGATAAATGTAGGAAATATGGAAAGTGCCAAGAAACCATACACACATAACATCAGGATATGAAAAACTGGCATAATTACAATACGCACAAGCAAATAATGAAATCTGCAAAATTATTCATCAAAAACTGATCCAATTGACAAAAATAAAAGATTCAGCAACCATAAGGGGTTAAAGAAAATGGACACCATCAAATCCTATGGGACTTCTCACTACGAACAAATAAGAAAATAAAACATTATAGATCAGATATAACTTTAACAGATAAGAAAAGTGAAATAATATTTAGATGTAGCAATACCCGCAAGCGAAAACATGGAAAAGAAGATAAACAAAAAAGGAGATAAATACAGAGACCTGGCATACGAAATAAAAAGTGGATGAAAACAAAAGGAAGTTAAGATTCTGAATCGTTCCAAAGAAGACTATAAAAATGATAAAGAATCGAGGAAACCCTAGCTGTATCCCAAAGGGCAGTACTTCTTAATACAGCAAGAATAACAAGAGCATTTTTAAACCAAAAATAATAAAATAACCGCATTAAGCGCTTGGGAACATATACCCTGTGCCCAGCCATTACACAAAACCACAAAAAGTGAGGGAAAAAAATTTATTATAATATCTGCCAAAAGGAAAACAAAGAAGAAAGTAATATATGGTAGACGATAGTTAAAGAGTTATAGCTATTATTCTACATTTTCCCTACCACCTTACTAAGGTTTATCAGAAAAAACAATTAAGAAAATCACAGGATCTGCCCAGCAGATCTACAACACACAATGGTTACCCACACGAGGCAAAACAAGGCACAATGGCAAAAGACTAAAGAAAAGGGACACTATAACAAATTTTTATTTACCAAAGATTTATAGCACATTCTGTTACATGGTAAAGCAAGTTGTAGTAAAAACAAAAAATGAATGTATGGTCACCACAAATATATTTTACTAAGTTTTAGCTAGAGAATGGTAGTATAGGTCCGCAATTTCATTACATTAAAATGTATGTTAACAATAGTGTCATTTGATGCTTTTGTCAGTTACCTAACCATATTTCATGAACGACCATCTGAGAAAAATGACAGTATGTCTCGTCAACTTGATCGGAATAATTTCACTTAAAATATTGCTTACTAACAAACAACAATAAGTTCTTAAAATGTAAAAAAATAAGAACAGAACCTACTCTCAATTTCTGTTAAAAGCCTTATATGAATATGAATTTTATTGTCAGTCCGATCAGTTAAGCCGTCTGGACTGAAAAGAAACATATGGTATCTATGTCGCAGTGAAATGATAAAAACAGAGATTTGATCAAATCCCTAAGGTATATTATCAATTCACGGAAGATGTTAAAATTAAAATACCGTGAGGTGATTTCCCTAAAGAAAGTAAGTGATTTGATCAAATCCCCTAACTGTATCCGTGAAATGATGAAATAAACAAGTCAGGACTTATCTCGCTTGTTACCCTTTCACCTCACCGCTCCCTTCCGACGTCCATGCCGTCCACACCGCGCTTCTAACGCTGTTCTAACGTGACACACACAGTAGCATAGAACCATTACGCGAGGAGGTTGCGAAAATTTTATTGTTTTCTATATTTCAAGTTTTATAAAATACCTACCGTTAAGAAACGGGTTCAGATATAAAAAAAAATTTAATCATGACAGAATTTGTATCTGAAGAACAGTTTAATGAAACTATCAGGACGTATTTAAACACTCGGCACGATAAAGAAAAACCTTTATGGACTCGCGAAGGGATAGAAGAAGCTATCACAGTTATTGAACAATTTAAATTAGCACCACTACACTGCAATGGACACATAAACAGTACTATTATGGAAGAAAATACGATGTTATGGAAGTAGGTACTAAAAAAACTTTGA
>JARJDX010033960.1:0-11330 GCA_030264735.1 Gymnusa sp. GC000175
AATCATTAAAATTTAAATAAAAACGTTCAAATTAAGACTAAAATCATACTTTTGTAACCAAAATCAACAAAGTTTTGATAAAAATTATCATAATTTTAAGCAAAAACAACAAAATTTAATATCAATTGCAAAAATTTTACCCAAAATTTTAATTAAACGAGTTTGACTAAAATTATTGTAATTTTAACCAAAATCATCTACTTTTTGATAAAATAGTTTGAATTGGTCGTGATTTTAACTAAAATGTTAAAATTTGATAAAAAACGTCAAAATTTATTATCAATTCCTCAAATTTAATTATTTATAGAAGTTCTGAAATAAATCCCTTGTAATGATATTTCTATTTTCTTTATTACTTAGACATAGGTGGTACATTTTTTATTTTGTTGTTTTCAAGTGGTACAACATTTAAAAAGTTTGAGAACCCCTGACTCAATAATTAATATAAAAACCAATTATTATTAATTAATTTATTAATCCAAGAATTTTTTTATTTTATTTGCTTTAGTGTTACAGTGTGGAATAGTTAAAGACGATTTAAATTATTTTAAACAATTTTTAAATATTTTATAAAGAACAAACAAATGAACAAAAAGTATTTGTAAGCCTTTAATACTTTCAAAATAAAAAATAGATTACACAGTTTTATGAACGTTTATAGTTTATATCAATATCGTAAAATCTGTTAACTTTACCTTATTACTTTTAATTTTCAAATTAGTGACCCAGATGAAAAAAAAAAAAGAAAAAAGTAACTTTCACAAAAATCGCTTTAAGTTTTTATATCTTCATAATTAAAGCTTTTGAACCTAAAAGCATTGAGACAGAGTTATTGGATAATTAAAAAACAAATTACTTTTAAATTAAAATCAAAAATTAATTGCAAATTAATAAAACTCGTAATTATTTAAATTTAATATTTGATTTTATGTATACTATATATAAAAAAGGGATATTAATTACATGATAATTTATAAAATTTAATTTAATTTGCTTTTGATATAAATAACAATTAAACATAAAAATTGTTTGAAAATAGCAAGGGCATATTTAATCTATAGGGTATTTCCAGGTACATGGGATGTAAAATAATAAAAGACGTAAGGTCTAGATTCTAGACAGACATATTAAATATTTTTGACCAAAGTTTACAAGATCAAGTGAAAAATGTCCAAAGTACGGTAAATAACCGATTTTTCGTAATCACTAACCCCAAATTAGGGTGCATATGTGTGTTTATAGTTGATTTTTAAAAACTCAACTTTTTTGACCTTTTTAAAAATCAAGCCTCCAAGCCTCGTTTTTCAACCGAAACAATTAAACAATTTGGTGGTAAAATGTGTTGGCGGTGCTTTAATCAGATTTCAAATATCTTCATTACTTTTCGTGAGAAATGTGACAAAAAATTGCGAAAATCGCACGTCTAGCTGCAATTTTGAAAATGGGAAAAATAAAAATGTTCCTAAATCGGAAAACGCACTTTATTTTTGTAATCTGCTCTCTTATATTGTAAAGAAAACTATATTTTAAGCGATTTTTAATTTTCACCAATTTTCACCCCCCAAAATGGTCAAAAGTGAAAATAATTACTTTTTTAATTTTTGTCAAAATGAAAACCGAAGCAAAGTATGCCCGTATTTTCCTTAATTCTCATGCAAACTGACCCCCGAATAGCTCATTATGTAGCCAAAAAAAATCTGTTTTAATGCCACGAAAACAAATTTAAAAGTAGTAAATGAGTTTTTGAGATATTTTGAAAAAACAGTTAATTTATTAGGTATTTTAGAAAAATCCGCTATATTACTGGTCTTTCATAATTTTTAAAAACTTAACTTTTTTGACCTTTTTAAAAAATCGAAATTACTTTAATTCTAAATAAATCAGTTAATTCATTATACAATTATTCAATTGTATTAAATTGAAATTGAATTTAGTAAAATAAAAATTATATTGTCTTTGCACCAATTCTAACGTATTGTGAATGGATCGTAGATCATGTCATCACATAGGTTCTCAATGGTGTGCTTTTCAATACATGAGCAACGAACATACTTTATCAAACGAAAGGATTCACAGTAGCGTGAACGGTGATGAAGGGCGAACAAACAACTATAGTTCACCACTAAGGCAGTAAACTTGCGAATGTATCACAAATTCGTGTTCCTCTGTGAATTGTTTTTTGACGTTTGTAATTTAATATCCTATCACAGTCGATAGCTGGAGAAGGAATTTAAATTTTAAAACTTGAGATAAAACTTAAAATAAATAAATGCATTTTAAATTATTAAAATGTATAATTATTTTCAAATTGTAAATATCACAAAATTAAATAAAAATTATTTTTATATGAAATTTAAATCAAATCGTAGTTTAATTTCACCTTAGCTTTGACATAACGAGCAAATATAATTTGTTCCTTTTGGCACTCTAAAAATTATGAGTGCATAAAATATAAAATAATATCATTTTTTATGGTCTGCACACATGAAAGGAATTTTAATTCGATTTATGATGAACGCCATGGACAGAATCTACACACGTAAAGAGAATATTTTAGTGAAAATGCTTGAGTTGGATCTGTGGTTAATCGGAGAAAGTTGGATGGAATTTTAACAATACTTTGACTATTGTTGCTTTAAAACAAAACTTTACACAAAATATTTATTATATTCCTCTAGCATTGTAGTATTATTAATTAAATTAATTAGAAACGTTAAATGCTACCATATATTTTTAATATTATTTATTTAATTAAAACTTTTAACTCCAAAAACGCTTGCAATAAATTTTAATAAATCATTTAAAAAAAGAATTTGCATTAGCAAATTTAAAAATTACGACGACATAAATTATACATATTTCTCAGTCGTAATTCAGCATGTCGTAAAGAAACATTTGAAACAAAATTAAATGACTTCTCTTATTCACATTTAAATGACTCGAGACTAGCGGCTCGTCTGAAAACTTATATAAATCTTACTTTTGCGTTTTGCGTGTTTCGCTTTCTTGAAATAAACGCTATATAAAACCTTACGCGAGATAGAGCTAAATTCATTCATGAAATATATGGCCTTTTTTGTGTAAATATTTTTAGAATGCGAATGGGAAATCGTTATAGAGGTCGACCAGTCTATGGACGCGTTGTACATAAGGCCCCAGTGCTTCGCATCCAAGATGTGGCCGAACGAAATCGAGCTTTTGAAGAGGTAGCCAGAATGTATGGAACGGTACAAAGAAATACTGAACCGAGACGAAGGGTAACGGCGTTTAGATTATCTGGGGGAGGACCCCCCATTGGATTGACTCCGCAGAGTGGAAGTTTTCAGCATCTTAAGGTGAGCTTATGCAAAAAAATGCAAGAATTATTTTTAATTATTATTCAGATTTATTTAATTTTATTGCGATTTCATTACGTGAGCTGGGTAATTAAAGCGTTGAATAAATTAAATTTTGAGAAATTTTAGTAAAATTTTGTCAAGCTCAAGATTTTATGAAGCTTACACAGCTTTTAAAATTGTTTATACTAGGGTTATAGAATAAATGTTTGTTACTAAATAAAACGCATTTTAGGAATTAATTAGAACAGAACGTGCTAGAGAATTGCAGGAGCAACGATTAGCGGAAGAGGCAGCAGCAAGGAATGAAGCTCTTAAAGAATTAGCAAGCAGTACTCATCGTTCTCAAGCGTAAGTTAAAATTTAAATTAAAGAAGACGAGAAAAATTAAAAATGTAAGTATAATAAATTAACTTTCGTGTTTAATTACAGAAATTTGCGAGACATGAGTTATAGTTATGACATGTTGGATGGTAGGGAAGAGCCGGAAAGTTTACCGGGACATAAAACGGTACTCGCTTTTCCCGACTTATTAGCGCCTGCAGCGAGATTTGGGCCGGACGAGGCCCGTTACATAGAAGATTATAGTTATTTTAGGGATAGACCAAGAAGTCATCGATCTTTAATCGATTCAAGTTCTTTTAATGTAAGTTATTATTTATTATGATATAATTGCATTTTGATTACGTTTAACATCTTATTTATTAAGAATGCAGCTTTAATTTCATTAAAATTTGCTCTTTGAGAAGCAAATTGTTAAAGCTGAAATTATTCACATTCGGATGCTTTTACAAGCAAAATCAAATTTATACTTTTATCTCTTGAAACAATTTTCTTCTTAAAATGTATTTCTATAAGCATCAAAGCAAACTCAACATGAACAAGTTATGAATATTTTAATTGCGTTTATTTAATATTAAAACTTTATTTGTCTCCTTTTAGACTTTTTTTTTCATTTAGATTTTTTCATTGTTTTAAATAACACCAATTTGGACATAAAATTTAAACTTAATTTCGTGCCTTTTTTTCTTAAATTTGCTAATTGTTGAATGAAAAAATAAAAGAACAATGAAAACATTTGGGTGAAATCAGTTCATTTTTCTTTGTTCACAAATTATATAATATTTCTTTTTGTTGTGGCTGTAATTGTAATAAAAAACAGGGTGAGGTACGTACCTATAGGAACATGTTATGGCGTCTGCTACTGCTATGCGGTAGCTAGGGTACTATGAAATTGCGGTGCGGAAACAGTACTATACGGGAAAATACGAATGTAGTTTCTTGAGTTATAGCGTAGTTTCTTGCATTATTGAAGTAATACTTCTTTAGGCACGACTTGAGGGTAACTCAGATCTGTTTTTTAACGAAAGTTATTTCAAGGGAAGTAATGTTACCGGAGGTAACATTCTGCGCTGCGCTGCAGGATAGTGGCCATACGGTAGTTGACGCATCGTTGTGATTGCATCATTGCGGCCATACCGTGGTGCCCTTCGCGCTATTGTGGCTGCACCATAATGCAGTTAACTAAGAATAACCGACCAATTTTATTTTTTATTACTTTTATTTCGTATGCAACTAAACTAATGCACATGGCACATGTTTGGTTGGTGGTAGCAGAATTAGCAAGTTCAACGAACCAGTACCCAGGGGTCGCGACAAGGACGCTTCTGCTCTGACCCCCTAAAATTTTATTGGACAAAATAATAAAGCAAATTACTGAAAAAATTGTAAATTAAATAACTTGACCTTCGCCAGTTGCTTCCATGCTTCATGGCTCGGAGCTATTGTGGTCTACGTTTTTCTTATTAACATTGCATCTTGTGTTGTTCTTTGTTGACGTTGTTCTTTTTTAAATTTGTTTTTTGTTCACGTTGTTTTTTGATTACTTTGTTTTTTGTCCACGTTGTTAACGTTTTTGCATCAGCTTTTACATCATCTTCAAAGGGCAACTTGGGTCTTCGAGATTTTCTCTTGGGCATTGGCTTTGCTGTTATGACTCTTCCTTTAGACCAGCGGTTTCCAAACTGTGGGACGCGAGATTGTTTCAAGGGGGCGTGCAACATTAAACATATAATAAGATTTGTTATAATAAATACCTTATATAATAACAATATTTGTTTGTAGTACTTATTTTTGTTTTCTATTAAATAAATTAACGATTTTTAAACTTATGCTTGAAATAATGGGGGGGGGGGACAACCTTTTACGAAAGAAAGGGGGCGCGGATAGAAAAAGTTTGGAAACCACTGCTTTAGAACTTAAAAACCACCGATCTCCTTCCATTACGTAGCTTCCTTGCATCAGCTTTTTGACTACCTTTTTAACACAGCTTAGGTCTTCCAGATATGTTCTTTACCACTTACTTTCTGCAACGACTTTCTTCAATAGGATTTCTGTAATCTGTGGGATAGCGAATAACGTGTCCAGCACATTGCAGTCTACTTATTTAAATTTTTATATTCTTTGACTAGCTCGTAGAAGTTGGTTGTGGAGGCCCCCATAGAACTTTTTTTTTTCGAGCATCCCACATATTGTATGGAGACACTAGTCCTTCACAGTCCGCCAAAAAAGTACGTGCGTTAATTGCAGCAGCGGACCAGATCCAGGGACTTCATTCGCGTTCTATCACCAACGAACACGAACCAAATCGGCCAGATCTGTTTCACTGAAGATGTCTGTCATTCTTTAATATTTTTTAAGATCATTTGGCTTATTGGTTTTTAATTCTTTTAGTAAAGACATGTGTCTAAAATCGTGCCTTCTAATACATTTTTTTTATCCTGCCTCTTTACTTTAATATAATAAATATCAAGATCATATGTAACAATAAAACCCACAGCGGTTAACAAAATATATTTTTTCCTTAAGCATGTCCGCGAGGAAAAATAATACAGCTAATAAAAAGCCAAGATACAAGGAAGACGAAGAAAAATTCGTAAGTGGACAGAAATTGAAGGATGAAGTATTAGCTTAATGTGTTGGGCAAGAGATTTACTTTTGCTCGCATCAGGAGGGTATTTGATAGGATAGTTGAGGAAGGCGCAGAAAATCTTGCAAGTTTTATAGTAACGTGCTATAAATTCTTTGCATCCGTTATTTATTTTCATGTTTTGTTTAGTTCTTTAACAGTTAATTCCATTTTCGCGCTGTAACCAACAATCTTGGTCTCATTCAAAGTTTGTCTTCAATTAATCCGGTCATCGTCTGTCGCCGTTGCCCGCCAATATCGGATGTTTCTATAAACATTATCGAGCACCTTGCTTTTGGTCTTCCCCGTCCACGTTTACTTATTGGATTAGCTTGTAGAAGCCGGTTTTGCATTCTGCTTTTTTGCACTACGTTTTCGGCTTACCGTAATCTACTCGAAGTTATACTATAAGCTTCATATGAGGTCTTCTTTTACTGCTTCTTGAAAGATTCGTGTTGGAATATCTGCCGTGCACTTTCATCAACTTAATCAACGTCTAGGTTTCAAACTAGTAAGTAAGTTAAGAACGTTACAGTTCATCACAAGGGTTTTGTGACAGGACCAATAATTTTAGCAGACTTTGTAGTCCAAAGTCTAATAACTGTTGGGACGCATTTACATATCTGCCCACTAATGTGGTTTCTATTTACCACTAAGCCAAATATGTGAAGCTATCTACAGCTCTGTTACATATAAAATCGAGAAATCAAAAAATTTTAGATATACTCAAGGACCTCCCTACATATATTTTTATTGATTATTTAAAGCCAAAACCAAACGCTAAATTACACATTAATTTGTATTTTAATTCTTATATCATTTTTATTTACTTTAGTAATTTTTATATTTAGAAGTAAAGCTTATTTTAAAAATTGATTTGTTGAAGTTTTTATTTTAGCTTTCAATGTTTTTTATGTATAAATTTTTTTTGATAGGATATAAAAGTTTCAAGTGGTTGACTGATGTTTAGTAATGGTTGATTGACTTTAAGTATGTACCTAAATCAAATATTTTTTTGCACGTCTTGAGCTGGAAAAATTACTTTTTCCGTTAACTGAAGTCATAAATTATGTGCTTTTTATGATAACGACGTAAAAATGGGTCTTAAAATAATTTCTTATTTTCAGAACGATTTGGAAGGTTTAGTGCTTTAGAAAACGATGCAGAGTCCAAAGTATTATGTCAAAAAAAGTTTCTGAATGTTTCTCTCCTAATAATAAAAAACAGCTTGTACGCTTTATATTGACTTTAAGCGTTAAATGTTAAACAAATATCGTACACATTAATTATAGAATTATTTCAGATAGATTCAAAGAGATGATTAGTTGTAAACTGAAAGACTATTTCAAGAGACGGATGTGTTTCATATAAAAAAAACTAAACAATAATTATTAAACCTTCAAAAACATATAAAATACACCTTGACAATTAGACGGTGGACTGATTTAAAATTAGAAAACTTCAGTTATATATTTTAATAAATATAATATGTAAATAATTATAGGGTGGAATTTAATTATGAATTATGTCGCCAATATTTAATTAATGAGGCTGGACTGGGACATAATTGCATTAAAAAATACATTCTACAGTTATTAAAAAAAATATATATTTCTTTAATAATCCTGCGTGAAAGATTTTTAATAAATTTAAAATGCAACCAAAAAAAATATTTCGTAAGAGTTGCATATTAAATTAAAAAAATATACTTAAGGCGCTTTATATTTGAACACAATTTAACTTATGTTATAAAAATAAAGTGAAAAAGTATTCTAAAATATAGAAACGTGGTTAAATTTTAGCTTCGGTTATGAGCCCATGAATTTTTAAACTAGAACTAGATGAAAATATTATATACACAAATCAAATATATCACGTCAAAATGTATATTTTTTGTAGCTTTGTTAGATATAACATTGTAGAAAATCTACATCGAGTTTCCTTATAAAATGTAATCCGGATTAATGGATGATCCGAGTTGTAATAAGAAAGTTCGAAGTAGAATTCGTAATATTAATGTGGATTAGTACATAACAAATCCAGGATCTGAGCATTTTCAGAAAAACTATCCTATTAAACATAAACCTTTAACATATCTAAAGTAAAATCAGGAAAAATCTCGACTGACAAAATAACAAAATTATAAAAAAAAATAATTTTTCAGGTTAGTTAGCGCTCAGGTTTTACCTCGTATAAAAAGATATAAACCTATTAGTGTGATCGAATTTAAATAAACTCGGACAAATCAATTAAGACAATAAATAAATCACAACTGAGTTTATCGAGATTTTTTCATTGCATTTCAAAAAAAAAAAATCATTAATAACATATCTGATGCAAAAAATGATAAAATACTATTTTCGAATATTTGTACTAAAATAATTAATTAATGGCCTATATCAATTATCACTATTGCAGCCTAGAATCGTATACAAAATATAAGTCTTCCTTGATTGTATTTAAACACCCTCACGTGTAAAAATATTAAAAGCCCAAACAAAATTAAAGTCAAATATAATTACTACGTATTCCATCAATGAAAAATTAATTATAAATGAATGATGAGTATTGACTTGAATGAAAAATATGACAATAATAATAAAGGGCGCAAAATATTTCTATACACGCATATGTAGTGTTATATAACTTGAACGCAGGTTCGTTTATTTTAATATTAATTTATTATGAATACAAAATTAATTATAATTATTTAAATGGGTTGTGTATAAGTGTGCAGGCATATCATTACTAAGAAGTAAGACTCGTTGAGGTTAAAAAATCCTCCAAATTCTCTATTGCTATTTTTTCTATAATTATAAATTGATAAGTTAAAATATAGATTCGACTGCAAAATAATTTCTCATTTTAAAGTGCAATTTTTAATGTTTAGAATTAGATGACGATGAAACTAGTCCGTAAATGACAATAAAAAGTTAGTCAATTTAAATAGAGTTAATGGAGTAAAGCGTGTATTTGTATTAGGAAACTTGAAGGGCCAACAGTTAGCTAATACAGGTACAGATAACATAGACAATAGTTTATGTGTACTTTAGATTTTATTGTAAATAAATTAAACTGATAAATACCGACTTACAGGCTGGAATATTTTTGTTCCCAAAACAAAAATAATATGAATTGGTCAAACGTTTATCAATTTGATTTATATAAAAAAATATTATGTGCATGTAAATGTATTCTTCCATATCTTTAGTATCATATCTTTTAAAAAATATTAACAAACCCAATCTGAATCAAATTATGTATTCTGTGATGTAAGAAATATGATGACAATATTTAACACAATAAGTGTGGGGTCTGCAAAATCATTGTGTGGAAACGTATTTTATATTAATGTAAATAAATATTTGTATGTACTAAACCTACAAATAAACTCCCAGCAAGCATATATTTGTGTACTTAATTTTATCCTTTTCCTCTATTTAATCAGAGCAGTCATTATTATTAATTAAATTTTATTTAAAACTTTATTATTTACAGCAAGTTTTCTTACTTTTAGGTTTAGGTTTCGCTCGCCCTTGCAGCATTATTAAGTAAGTCCAAAAGAGTCTCTAATCATATAAATAAGAAATACAAAAAAAAAACGGGTGCGCTAGGGCCACACAACAGAAGTGAAACTTCTGGAGTATTTCATGAGCTTAACATTGTGCAAAA
This sequence comes from Gymnusa sp. GC000175, assembly GCA_030264735.1. Taxonomy (NCBI): domain Eukaryota; kingdom Metazoa; phylum Arthropoda; class Insecta; order Coleoptera; family Staphylinidae; genus Gymnusa; species Gymnusa sp. GC000175. Next base: position 9,976 of record JARJDX010033960.1, read on the forward strand.
CGTTGTATTCCACTCTCGGCTTGCTTCAGCGTCACCGTTGCGTGGCGCGCTCTGCAATTCACTGTCAGCCTACCCCTCCATTGCAGATGGCGTAAAGTTCTGCCGTGTAGACCGTGACGAGCATCGCCGGTGACGTAGGCGCTTCTTACACGTTTAATGTGGGACTAGTCCAAAAGGCTACTGTAGCGTATCGAAAGCCTGCATTACGAATTATGTCTACATTAACCGGGAAGTACGAGCGGAAGAGTACATCGCTGGATTCTAATATCGGTTACTCATTTCGCGTACCACTAAGGTGACCAGATTTTTTAAGCCTGAAAGCATTACATAGGACGAGACGAAAGGGGGGAGGGGTGGTACTGGTTATGTGTGTGCTTTACAAAAAAAGTTAGGAAGGAAAAAAAAATTAAATTTTGTTACTTTTGGGTTTAAGTCGCGACCCGAAAGTAAGAAAATTTACATCGACTCCAGTCGCGAAAGCTTAAATTCTTAAAGAAAAAAAATTTTTCTCTATATTTATTTTTTTAGAAAAAAAAGTCTACAAAAATTAAAGATCGTCTAAATATCTATAAAAAGTCAAATGGCTCGAAGCGATCCGAGCAATTAGGTTCACCTCGATTTTCGTTTGAAAACTTTACGTTTTTTCAAAAAATCGAAAATGTTTTCTACCCTTTTAAACCCTACAGAAACGTTTGTAACAAAAATCCCTTAGGCAAATTAAACTACGCAATAAGTGCTATTTAACGCTTTTTTTTTAAATATCCGACGCCGCGTTTAAAAAACAAACGACGATATCTCCGAAACGGTACCTCTGATTTAAAAAAGTTTAAGTACTCTTATGTAGACCGTCTAAAGATCTACAAGAAAGTTTTATGACTTGAAAACATTTATTTTTGATTTTAACGGAGGTGTAGGGGGGCTTGGCCGAGTTTTTGGAATAATAGGGAAATTTTCTCCCCTTAGCCTTTGGAAACTGGCGGGCCACATTTTTTCTGATCCTACAGATCGATAGCCTTACAAAAGTTGTCTGTACAAAGCTCCTCAAAATGATTGTGTGACGAACGGTACGGCGTCAAGACGCATTTTAAATTTGGCGTCGCGACGCTATATCTCAAAAACGGCGCCACCTAGAAGAAAACGGCATTCGTTGCATTTCAACGAGAAACTTTGACGGCGAAATTTTCTTAACCTAATCTCAATATTTAGGGGTCGAAACAAAATTATTTTGTTTTTAGGGGTCGTTTTCAAGTGTCTGCGTCGGCTGAATCGCAGGTCATAGTTTTTAGAGCACAAAGATCTGCTTGCGGCACTGGTTTAAGGATGAAAATGCGGACAATTCCTGTTGACCAAAAGTT
>JARJDX010033974.1:0-11860 GCA_030264735.1 Gymnusa sp. GC000175
GAATTGGATAAAGTTTTAAGGCATGTTCTAATTAAGTTTAAAAGAAAATTGAATTAAAGTATAATGATTAAAAAATAATCTTTCAATTTAATGATTGTAATAACTTTTTAATTTATTATTAAGTTAAATGAGAAAATATTTACTTCAAAAATTCAATTTAAAATTTTGTTTATAAAATACCTTTTCTAATTTTTTGTTTTAAAATATATTTAAGATTATTTAACTAATACCATAAATAATTGAATAAATACTAGAGTTAAAAAATTAGGTACTTTAAATAACATACAGGTGGAAATGATTAAAATGAAACATCATTCTCATAAAATATAAAATCACGTGTGGGCGGCATAGGGGCTATTTTGTTTATTTGTTCCCTGTAGTACCCTCTGCTGGTAATTCACTATGTCATGTTATGACAATAATGTTTTCAGTTAAAAATTACGTTACTTTTGTGGGCAAAGGAATTTCGATTTTAGCCTTATTTCAAGACCCTGCTCCTTCTTGGTGTACCAACTCCTGATTAGATAACTTCATCTTTTAATTTTCTTTTTGATATTTGCAGCATTTTTTGGTAATTACAATAACAACACCAACAACAATAAAAACTACATTAGCAGCATTCGGCATTACACTATTGGCGCAACAACAGTTTAACGAGAATGGAGCTACATTATTTTACATTAACTCCTGACCAGAGAAAATCTAATCTGCGAAACCCCACGCTAGCTAGGCGGTTTGGGAGTTCTGACAGTGTTAAGTCAAACAAGTTTTTATGTGTTTTAAATCTACAATCTTAAGTACAAGGATGAGATGCCTAGAGCGCTGTTTTACACTGTCTAAAACACAGTAACAATAAAAACAATCTACTAAACAAACAAAAACAATTATTGCTCAATTGAAAATAATACGCCTAAAAGCTAGAATCGGTATGATACGTTGTTCTGGTGTATAGTTGAGTCCAGAAGTTAGATGCATGCTGAAAGTAAGATCCTTAAGTTGTTAGGATTTAAGCTTTCACTACTTGAGTCGATGTAAATTTTCTTACTTTCGGATTTAAATCGCGTATTTTTATTGGTTGTTGCCAACGTTTCGCTCACCATTACAGGAAGTTTTTTAAGGCGGATAAGTCCGATGACTGAAGACCTTGTTTAAGTGTGTATGCCTATCTAGATAATGACTTCACATTAGTAAAATCAAATTGATGACCTGTCTAGAAGGAATGTTCGGCCAGAACTGAGCCGCCCATGTTTTTAAGACGTACCACCCGTTGATGCTCAATTATGTGTCTTAATTTGCCGTTCGCTCTCGCAAAATATTTCAAATTGCAATTACGACAATTAACTTGATAAATTCCGGGATTTGAAAGAAGAATTTTGTCCTTCACACTGTTTGTTAAGTTAGAAATTTTGGAGTCCGATTTTAAAATGGTCTTCACATTGTATTTGTGTAAAATTCATCCGGTTTTGTCTGTGCAGTTTTCAAAAACGCCAAAGAAACAGGTGGGTTCGTTTTTTCTCGCGGTTTTTGATTTCCACTGATAACTTTTTTGATGACACGATTAATATCCTTTAAATTGTAATTCTCAACAACAATTACAATTTAAAGGATATCACCTGCGAAGTCCCTAATCTGTAATTATTTTTCCTATGACAAACGGTAACTTTGTGCTCTAAGATCAAACCTGGGAACCTTTGAACCCCCCGTTTTTAAATGCTTAAAATAAACTATAAATGCATGTTTGTAGCGCAGTTGGGGGTATATGTCCTACTATGTTATAGGTCTCAGAAAACACCACTGTGATTTTACGATAACTTTTTCTTCGGAAAATAACCAACATGACCATACTTGACCTAGGATAATTGAAGCCTGCTATATTGTTTATTTAGAACATATTTTTTCTACAATTTTTAAATTTTAAGGGTTTCAGCAGCTCTAGAACAGAGGTAGAGACATTTATCACAAAAAATTTGATGTGCACAGCTCATTCTTAAAAATTTTAATTTCAATATTGACGAATTTAAAAAGCAATTTAAACCTTTAAAACCATAAGCTGTGGGGCCAAAGCATATTGTTGCAGAAATAATAAAAAAAACTGGCCGTAAACAAAAAAAACATCAATATATCAGTGCTTAAAGAATGTTGTGAATAATATGTTTGCATATTTTAAACCTTTTATAAGAAGGGAGTAAAAGAGATAAATATAACGAGAAACGATAATTAATAGCAGTTGGCTATGACTCTTTAGTTTAGTCAATAGTAACAAGATGCCCGAAAAATTTCAGCACTCTTCTGTAAACCCAAATCTTAAAAACTGTTTCTAACGTAGAGCGTAGAGTCTGTAAACATTCATATTTCAATGCCATAGAGAAGAAAGCTAAAAACAAGCACCAGGGCAGTGTATACATAAAAAAAATTATAGGCCGGCTTTTATACTCAGAAATGATTTCCTTGCTTGCTCTGATATGTAGCGAATTTTCTACCTACTCCAAATTCTCATTCGTATAGCAGCCCACTGAAGAAGGCACATACTAAACTTTATTTTACCTGCTAAACAATTAATCTTATGAGTCACACTCTACAGATCTTCCACAATATAATCTACAAAAAACGGGAAAAAGATATAAGCAAAACACGGTTTGTTTTCCGTGACACCTAGGCACCAGAGAAGCACTTTTCACACGTGCTTGCTCCAAGATAACCATAAGTTATTACCTACATGCTTCTTTTATTGATTACAACCTTTGATAAGGTATGTCATGAACAGCTTCTTTAACTTTTCTATGAAAAAATTATTTAGAATAGATGTCTCGAGAATACGTATAGCACTGATGATTGCCAACCTTGTAACAGAAAAGGAACTTAAAGAAAATATATTGTAGTTCACCCTTTATGTCTATAACTAGTACCGCATCGTTTTATCGATAACCAAGTTTCTATATCTTCTCTTTTTTTACTTTTACCCATATTTTGTACCCGATTTTGTATTTTCTATTAGTTTTAGTGGATTTGGCAGCATTTCTTCACTTTGTAGTACATAAATGGTTAATAACCACGTGACTTCATAGGTAGACAACCCGAAAGACATTTGATATTTTAATGTAAAATTTTCATTGAAATATCAAATATCGCTCAGGTTGTTAATAGGTTAGGTGGATATTAACCATTTATAAATACTTCGTGTTTTTGGTACTTCCGAAGTTGTGGTATAAGTTTCTCCATAATGATTTTAGTTTTGCATCGAATTTTTGGTAGGATGATGTTTCTATAGTTTCTGTTTAGTATTGCCTTGTTTAATAACGGTAATATTACATTTGATTTTCATTCGATCGATACCCTGTATAAATATGATTTTGAACTCTTTAATAAATCAGTTCTTAGGCCTTTACTTGCTTATGATAAGTTCGATCTTAATGTCGTCTTAGCCCGGTGTGTGTGTGTGGGTGTGTGGCCAAGAAATTTATATTTAAGCTTTTAACAAAAATTGGGAAGTCCCAGTGATTTTTGGCTTAAACCCGCCAACGGGAAGCGGTAGATTATTGGTTAGATTTTTAGGTTTTTTGCAAATATTTCAAAAAACTATCAAGTGTATGGAAAAAATCTTAAAGTTTAAAAACGTTGGAATAAAAGTATCAACAAATTTTGTTCTCATCATTTTTTATTTAATTTAACATTTTAAGAACTCATCCTTATTCATTCCTTTTATTGAATTTATGCTCTTCAAGTAGCAGAGATATACTGTCATTATAATCAGCTGACAAATAATGAAATAGGTTATATATCATTCAAAAGTAACGGTAGTTACTATCACAGTTACTGCCAACATACATTTTACAACAAAGTGAAGTTACAGCTACATACTGCCAACCTAATTGGCTGATAATTAATGAAATATCGTTATGTTTCTATTAAAATATCGGATATGTTTTAAATTTGTAAATGAAAGTCGTTCCTCAATTTTTACTTTATTATATCGCTAGTGTCGCAGTTGTTATTTCTGAGCATCTACCTTTGTAAGCCATATATACACCGTTCTCACGGCCGGTCTTGGGTCAGGCCGCCCGTGTAAAACCAAATTTTCGCCGTCCCCTTATTTCGTTAAAATAAATTTTTGGAATACAAAAATACTCATACGATTGCGAAATCCCGGCCAACGCCATAACTTCATTGTTTTTACCCAATTTTAAAGTTAAAAACATCAAATCAAATGGTACTTACTCCTATACATTCATGCGTCAAGTGATTTTATAAATTATTAACTATTTGCGCGTAGAGATAGTCATTTGTTTAATTTTAAATGGTAACGTCAATTTTTTTATTTTATTTGGATAAGTCACACTATTCTGAATTTAAATACGTATTAGAAGTAAGCATGTGTATAACAAAATTTTCAAGTAATATAATATTTAAAGTAATGCAAATTGTGAAGTGGTGCATATCACATTTAGCCATGGAAAAAGAAAAAATGCAATCGTTACGTTAAAATGCATTTTCCTTAATATTGCTTTCAATTTTAAAATTCTGACGTGATACACGATTAACTTTATTTTTTTTCATGGCTAAATGTGATTTGTTTAATACACTACATACTTAACTGTTTTCACTACTTTAAATAATATTTTACCTAAAAATTTTGCCATAATGTGTAAACTTTAAAAAAAATTTAATTCAGCATAATAAGACCTATGCAAATAAAATAAAAAAATGGGGGTTTCCATTTAAAATTAAACAAATGATTAACGCTACGCTCAAATAGTTTATATCACAATAAATTTCTTGACTTAAGAATGTAGGAAGGTACAATTTGTTGTGTTGAATTTTAAAATTGGTTAAAAAATAACGGAGTTATTTTTTGCATCCACCCTATATATAGATACTGGAGATAATAAAAATTTAAAAACAACTTTCTTCTATTGATTATTTACATTGTTACAATTTGAATCCTTAAAACAGTGTTTTTGTTAATGTTTTTTAATTGTATTAATGAAATTAGCTTAGAAAAAGCTAAAAAAAGCTCTTAAAAAGCCCAATATTATAATAATTAAAACTAATAATTGGCACTATAATCCATTTTAAGAGATATATTTAATTCCTACATATTTAAAAAGAAACTTAATTTTTTATAAAATCCTGCTTAAAAAATTAAATACAATTTAGCTTATCATAGTTATAGATTTCAGGTCGATACTAAAAGTTAAATGAACGAAATAAGCTTGGATCGAGAACCCCATTGTAATTTAATTCATGCCATAAATGGTAACGGTGCTGAAAATTTTATTCAGATATATCACCATTCTGCGTTGAAATTTTCAGTTTTTACTTTTTTATTCGATAGAAATTTTGCAGTGAACCGAAGAATTCCATCCGACATTACACATAAAAATATAAGAAATGTTTAGATTTAATAAAAGTCGGTCTTAATTTATATGCTGTACAACTTTGAGACGAAAACTGTTAAAGCTTTATAAAAGTTGTGAATTAATGATGAGGTTTTAAAAATGTCAGGCTGCACGGTTCAATAGAAAAAGTATTTTACTGAAAGGTATAAAAAAGTAGATATTGGATGTGGCTTAAGGTAACTAATCTAGTTAAAGATTTAAACTTTTTTGGAACAGATAATCTCGGTCGAGTCGCTTCATGTTTTCCAATATCGAGGGCGTTAATCTCACTTACAGGTTGCCACCACGACTATACGAAGTAAGAAAAAAACTAAAACTCGATCAGTAAAGTTTTGTTATTCAGAATTTGTCTGGAGGACGTGACGGCTATAAACTGATGGTTTTGCTGCAAACCTTTAAATCTACAAGGAAAAAAGTACTCTAAATATACAACAAACGTTGATTTAATTTCACTTAATTGTATTACGTTTTCCAAGAACTTCGAGGCAGGTACTTTGTAAATATCTGGCTGTGCATTTTAATGCCACTTTATCCTCGAATTATTTGATTTTGTCATTAAATTACTTTTGTTTTATCTTAAATGCTGCAGACTCATGGATTTTTTTTTCAAGCGTTGTATATTATCTCAAAAAATATTCTATTGGTTTTTATAACAAAAATTAATTTTACTACTCGTTTTTTCTATAATTAAAAAAAATGAGTAAACCTAGAAAACCTATGCGACATAAAGTAATAAATTCCACAACCTTTGTTTAAAATTTAAACATCGCTTAAATTTTCAACGTACGCAATATTTTTCTTACATTATCTTCCATTCTCGCTTTAGAAGATTTATTTAAACATTAAAAAAATATTCACACACATGCTTTAATCCGCTTAATTTTTTTTCGTGTAATGCATTTTATTCCAGCATTAATCTGCGATTTTCAAACTTCGTTTCTGTGGCTCTGAAATCCGTTGACGCAATCAAATGTACAATTTGTCATGTGGAGTTTGACGATGCAGAGATAGTAAAATAAATCTGTCAAGAGATAGTTTTCTGGTAGCAGAATGTAGTTTTGTGATGGCTCAGCATTAAAGGTCGAGTTCAAGCGATGACATTTGTGCCGACCGAGCAAACCTAACAGGCACGTATCTGCCGAATCTAATAGCCTTACGTGAGTTCTCCGGAACACAAATACAACACTCACAAAAAAATAGCGCAATACATTTTATAACAAGCAATAAAAATAACGAGTTAAATTTTAATTAATTTTAGATATGTATCAACCCGTGTATGAGCATGTGCTTTTACTTTTGGAATTTTTGATTAATAAAATTTTAAAATTATTTTTTAACACTTATAGTTTATTTTCAATTTATTATTATTATTATAAACATTAAACTCGATATTAAAGCTGAAATAATTACCCATAATTTTTTTATTTAACAAGATCACACCTATTTTGAATCCCACTGTATATAATTATCTCAGTTTATTTATTCTAATAATAGATTCATTTACAATAAAGAGCTTCATTTATAGTCATGTATTTCAGACATATTCAATGATTTATTATTCATATCATATATGTTAAAATATTTATGACAAGAATTAGGTATATAGTGAGATACATAAATTATAAGTGGTGTATGCACTAGATAAATTAAAAATATATTACATTCTCTATATATTTATTTTCAACATTATAATAGCATTTATACACATACCACTGGGAACAAGTTCATAAAAATGTTGTATTTTATCATAAAATGTACTAAAATAAAATATGGTCGTTAAACTGTGCAGTATGATTATAATTTCTAATATACGTTGAGATATATAAAAATTGGTTAATTATTAATTTATTAAACCTGATAAATGGAAAGCTCAGTACCTCTTGAGATGACGCTAAGAAATGGGGTATCTATACACAGTGTAGGAAGACTCCTGCTCTATGAATGCGTACAAGTCGATAGCCAAAGCATCACGGCAGAAATGACATAGCATCAAAGCTCAAGTCATAGGTCTAAAAGAAAGTTACAGGGGACCAAAAGTACAATCAAATTCTAAACCGAAGAAATGTCCAGTTATATCAGCAAAATTAAAAGTCTATACGCAATCATGAATCTACTTAATACGCATTGTGATGCAAGCAGACCGAATATTGGTGACAAGAAAATTCTAAACAACAAAGAAGTATTTGCTCACAATAATCACTTGCTTACATGTCCAAAGCCGAAACAGTCATGGAATTAAAAAAAACGATCCTAAGAGGCATGCTAGATCCTCCTCCGCCTTCACCAGAAAGCACAACAGATTTGGAGATGCAAGCTAACATTTTGTCTATAAAAGAAATTTATAAGAAAAACGAAAATTCGAACAAAAACCATTGTCCAGGAATGACATCGCTAGTTCTATTTGTAATATGCAATGTACATACACTTTAATAAAGGGGAAACTGGAACAAGTGGTCAAAAAAAAAAACGTTATAATCTATTACATTGCAAGACGGGAAAGGTCAGAATATCAGTGTCAGATACTGGTGATTTACTTATTTATTTTGTCAGCTAAAAATGAAGTAGGGATAGTATTAAGCCAAAAGGCAGCTAACATAGAATGGCATCCTATCAATGATAGATAGTTTGCTACGAACGGCAGCGAGAAACCTATGCATTATAAACTGTTATATATCAACGAAAACGGGAGACGACGAAATTTAAGTATTCTACAACTACTTATTGAAGACTCACATGAAAAAAGGAGACATTACTGTGGTTCTAGGAGAATTAAAGCAAAAGTAGTTGCTACTAATATCAGTTTTAAGAGATACCCGGTCTAACATGGACTAGGATAACGAAACGAAAACAAAGAGTGGCTTATTGAACTCTGATGTAATGAAAGCCTGATAGTAGGTGGTACCATATTCCCACATAAAAAAAAACAAACATCATTAATGGAACATTGCAGTCTTCTCTACAGGATGTACGTGCAAAGAGAGGAGCAAGAATGACTACATGGTTATCGAAAAACGCAGAATTAGCCGTAATTAAAGAAATTAACCAAACTCTTAGCCGCCGCATATAAATCGACAAGCTGAAACTAAACCAAATAAAAACGGCTTACACATTGAAATGACTACGAAATTATTTGGAGTAGATAAGTTAGGTTATAAGTATTGTACCACAAAAATTACTGCAATATATCAAGAAGTCAGCGTCAAAATTTTGGGTTACAAAAATAAGAAGAAGTCACGAATGCTACAAAGTACCTAGGAACGGTCCATTCCCACTGAGGAACGTACATTTTTAGAAAACCATTACTCTGAAAGATACTGAGAAGTGACAAGATCAATAAGACCCGATAACTTATATTGAAAGACAAAAGAAGTTGAAAGAGCGGAAAAAGTTACAAAGAGAAAAAATATGGGGGAACTATATCAGAAAACTAGAACTCTTTGAAGCTTTAACCAATCACATAAAAAATGTAACGGAAAGGTTAATAACAAAAAATGATGCCCAACTAAAGAGATGGGCGCAGTATTTTAGAGAAGAACTGGACAATCTATTGGCATTATCGATTCTCATCGTAGTGGTCGGAATATCGTAACCTTAAAAATTTACGAGAAGTGGTATTCTAAGCGCTTTCGTAAAATCGTTAGGATTTATGAATAAATTGATTACCGGTCATATAATTAGCTTTTGCGGTACAATCCTCGTATGGATGAACACTCAGAATTGACATAATCGCAAATTTGTAACTCACTACTTACGATTCACTCATAAGCCTACAATAAATGAAATAGAAATTAACAAACAACAACAAAATGCTCCCAACATCGGCCGCAGTATTGTGATTAAAATAAAAGAAAGTAGTAGAAAGCGAAAAAGAAATAGAATGCATGGTTTTAATATAGATAGGAAATAAGGTAAATATATCAAAACCCACAAAGATGTCTTTTCCGCACCTAATTGATGATTGATATCAATATTATTTGATATTAGGAAAAACTAACATATTTGATCGGGTTTCCTCTTCTTCCGCCCACATCAAGTGGACGGAGTCGGCTCAAATGTTGGCGCAGTGTTTATTCGTTAACTCGGTCAGGCCAAAACGGATCCAATGTTGTATCAGCCTAACCCTGAAAAAAAATATAAGACCAAGTATAACATGCCAATATGGAATACAATAGTGAAAAGTGCAACCTGGATCACCTCGAAGACATACAATTTGTGGACGACATATGCCTCTTAAGTCAGAGACATGTCGATCTTCAGAAAAAATAGACAGTCTTACTGAAATTGCAACGCTTCGCTGTTTAGAAACCAATTTTACAAAATGAAAAAAAAAGGGAATTTAAAATGCAGCGGTGAAAATACCACAACTTAGAACGAATAGCAGTGTTAAAAAAAGGGTACCACATAACACAAAACATGATGTTGGAGCCAGAATTAAGAAAGCAAATCGTTGTACGAACTGCTTCATCATATCTGGAAATTAATCCAAATATCGATCCAGACAAAAACTCAACTCAACAATTAAATCAGTGTTCTACTACGGATGCAAAACTTGGAAATTGTCGTGCCATCAAATCATAGATTCAAATATTCATTGATAGATGACTACAAATAATAATGAGGATATGGTGGCCCAACACCTTGAGTCTCAGGGATGCACCTGGAATGACATCTTATTTTTGATCATTATGCAGGTATGGGCCTTCAATTTTAATTGCTTATAATATTAAGGCGAAATTGTAAAAAAACTGGATAGTGTCCTTGCGAGAATTCATTAAAATAATTAAAAAAAACAAATTTGTGGTGAATTTAATGCGAGCCTAGGAATTAAATACGACACATGATCAAATGTTATTGGTAAACATGGTATAGAAACCTAAACTGAAATTAACTAAAACTCGCAACTATATCTGTGTATTACAAATACCTGGTTTAGATAAGACAACAAATACAAGACCACGTGGCAACATCCACGTTTCAGCAATGGCATCTAACAGATTAAGTAATTGTGCGGCAGAAAGACATACCAGACTTAAAAGGGGTGCGAAGTGTTGGTCAAATCACAAACTTGTAATATCTGTACTAAAACTGCTAATATTAATAGCAGTGTCATATTTACTTTGGTATGATGAGGTTAAACCGGAAATTAATAAAATTTATATTAAATAAAGTTATACTTTTAAGAATGGTTTAAACTTTTATCAATGTGTTTCCGCTATTCAAACTATTGTATGATATAGTCACTCTTTGCCACTATTAGCACTAATATAATTTTTTTGTATTCACTTCTTGGTATGCATAGTAACAAAAATTAATAAAAAAATATAACTTTTTAAATAAAAGTAAGCTATGTAATATATAAAACATATTGTTATATGTTAAACTATTACTCTGTAATTTAATAAATGTCTCCACTGGGATTCGAAGAGTGCAAACGAAACTGTACCCTGTAGTGCATAAGTAATATTATAAATTAGATAAGGCCATAAAATTACCAATATATTATTTTCTTATCGTCTCGCTTCTCTTATCGTTGCAGAAAGGTCAAAAAGTTACTTTGTGGTGATAATGCTTTTTTGTTAAATTGCCTTATTTACTTAACTACTTTTAATGTTTAATTTTTTTACTCCTATTTTTTTCCATAACCTAAAATTTACATTAATTGTACGAGTAATTAATTTAAGCTTTAAAGTTTTATTTTAATTCTTTCGAATATACAGCTGTTACCACGTAAAAATTATTTGGCATTTATTCAACAATGACCAACTTATTTGATTCACTTGCTCAGAAAAATATGGCAGGCCTGGGATTTGAACCCAAAACGAATTTTATCATCTCTACAGATACTTCCTACCGAGTTACGACTTTTCTTATATTTTTATAAATAAAAAATATTATTTTTTTTTCAAAACTACGTTTTATTATATTTATAATGGTACCACTTGTACTGGACCAATGGTACTGGAGTGGTATCACTGGGCGCGAAGGGGATCTGTAAGTTTATGGAGGGCATTTATCCCCGCGCTAAAAAATTATTGCAATGTTGACTTTACCAAAATGGTGTTTAAATTTTGAGTAGGTGTCCTCAAATTTCACCAAATTCGGCAAAATTTTACCTAAATAGTTGCAACTTTTACCAAAATTTCTTAAATTTTGATCAAAAACTTAACAATTTAACCAAATTTATCGGAATATTAATTAAAATGATTAAAATAAAAAAAATTACAAATTGCTTAAATTTGATCAAAATCACAGCAATTTCTTTTAAATTTTAACAAAAAGCGTTTAAATTTGAGCAAATTTATATCAATTTTAGCCAAAATTTTCTAGATAGTGACCAAAATCGCTCAAATCTAAACATTATTATGTAAATCTAATTCAATTCTTCCCAATATTCAAATTGTCATTATTTTTTTTTACTAATTTTATCCAAAATTTAGACAAAATATTAAATTTTTTTTACAAAA
>JARJDX010033987.1:0-24934 GCA_030264735.1 Gymnusa sp. GC000175
TTGTGTGTCTGGGCGTAAGCCTGTATTGGGACTTACAAGTTCCGTTGGTGGCGCTGTTAACTTATCAATATGGCCGCCGCTGGTTACATTTAAACATTGTATGAATAGGCGCATCGTAATATTTTCGACGTTTGTTGAAATTATAAACAATGTTAGGTATACACGCAACGTTTTATATATTTATATTTAAGTTCATTATGTTTAATGTTCCTTTTGACGTGACATTTTCAACTACGGGACGTCAAAAAGTGTCGCATGCTAGTTAGTCCCAATACATGAACAACCTTGGGTGGCAATATATAATAAGCCAATAGGCAGGAAAAACAAAAAAATAGGTGTAAAGTTAAAACTGTAATTAAGTATTATCCCCGCCAAAATCAATGTGTTTTTAGCAATTTCTTGAAATCTGAACATTAACTGAGTTAACAGGTGCTTCAATTTTAGTTGTGTCACCCTGTATATTACCCAGTGTAGTGTAGTTAATTCGGCGTTTATGCTCTGCACAATTGTACCATTAATCAAGTTTATATCGGCGTATTTTTCCTGTAACAATAGGAAATGTAGTACACCAAAATACCTTGAAAGCTATATAAATAATAATGGAACTATTAGCAATAAACATGGATTTTAAATCATTTATGTCGCAATTATATTTTTGATAATTTTTTAGAATCGTTGTGCAGAATTATTCTATTTATTTTTAAACGGTTTCGGCAGCATGACTATCTTGTTTGATGATGATTATGTAGCCCAAGTAAAAATTAAATTTAAAAAAAAATAACAAAAGTAGTTATAAATTATGTATATTATTATTACAAATTTATAATGGTTTTAAAAAGAACGTTTTGATTGCAATATTTTTTTCTGACATATTTTGTAGAATAATTGAAAAATCAAAATTTAATTTTGGTCAGTTTTTGAAGTGAGATGACGATTAGTTCTGAAACATTGTCTGGGTGTAATTAAATTTATTAAAGCAGATTTCGTTCATTATATTTTGACGAATAATCAGTACGACAGCTTAATATAGCTTAGATTATTTTGCTGGAGTAAACCGAATTGGATATGACATGTTCGTAAGCCGGAATAATAATAAACTTCAGTAATAATACTGCAGTAAATTAATACAGTTATTGAATTTATTTATAAATAAATACGTTTTATTTAAGTGTATTAAATGAAGCCGTATCTAGAAATAACTTTTAATTAGTAATAATTTAGATTATTGATTCAGTGCATTCAGTTGTAAGTATATTTTTTTTACAATCAGCATAAAATTTTATATGTCTACAATTACGTAGATAGAAGTCAATATTTCACATACATAATTTAATTTGCGGAAAATTGCCAACGAAACAAACCCGAACATAAATTCACTTTACAAAAATGAAAGGAAACTGACTTTCTCTTGAAAAGTCTGACATATAGAAAATTCTTACTTTGTTTTCACTTTGAACAGAGAATTTTAATCAAATAAAGGCGGCTACTATATAATTCAATAAAATTTATGTCTTAAAGGGTACTCAAACTTACAGTTATATATTTTAAATCTTAACATCCCTTAAAATAAAAAGATTTTCATTTACTAAAACGCAGCTACCTACAATTTTACCTTAACCAGCAATCATCAATAAGTTTATTGAATATCAAATTATAAAAACGCTTCTTAAAGTCGTTGTTAGTTTAAAATAAAATTGTAAAATAAATTTCAATTCAAAATTGTAAAAATTTCAGCGTGTCGATTTTGTTAAAATTTATCAAATTTTGACATAATCAAATTTAAAAAAACGTCTAATGCTTCGTTATGTTGTTGGGAGTTTTGGGTTTCAAAATTTTTTAAAAGTGTAAAATGATTTTCAATGAAAAATTGTGAGAATTGAGTAAATTACTTCTTACGCTATTTACGTAACGTAAAAAAATGTGATCTAAAGGGTCGGCAACTTTTTTCAGCTGCGGGTAAAAGCCGGAAAAATTTCGCCTAGTTTATTTAAAAATGCCAATTTAACAAATGTAGATTTCAAGAAAAGCATTAGGTAAATGGGTTACCTTAAAAGATATGCGAGTCACTAACTAACCTGGGGGTTATAGGTTGCCGACCACTGGTCTAGTCTAGAGCAGAGATGAGCAACCTGCGGCCCCCAGTTAATTTTTCTAACGCCCGGACCAATATTTTTTTATTTTCAAGGTGGCCTTTGTCAGAAAAATGTTGCCCATTCCTGGTCTACTAGCTCCTTTAACGCGATATAAAATTGGTCCATCCAGTTTAAATATACGTGCAAAAAAACAAAAACAAATTTAATATCTTTGGTCAGAAAAAAAAACATGTTCATATAATAAAAAAGCATGCTGATCAAGTCACCGTAACACGTTTTTTAATTATGGTCCTAGTTTTCTAAGAATTTCTGTCTAAAACATTCTAAATATTAGCCATTTTCAAAACGCACTCCGATTCTTAGCTTCTTTTTGTTATGCATATATCCATATTGGATGTTTGCGGCCGACCATTTTTCATTTTGTCTCGGTTCCTGGATGTGTGGATCAAATTTTCCACAGCTACTTAATTGTTGGTAACTCTTGCTGTTCAGGAGATCTCTACTATACATCCACATTCTGAGCTTATTATAGGCCAAAAATATATTTCGCTTAAGCCATTTTGTAGCTAAAACAATTATCAATTTTTTTTTTAATGCGATTTAAAATCAGTCAACCCTTTTTAGAGGTACGTGCAAAAATATAATTTTTAAAACGCTTATTTTCACTTATTTTATAAAGAAAAGCATCCCAACCCCATAACCCATTTTTAATGTAGTTTTCAAAAAATTCTATCAAAATTTGAAAAATTCTAAGAAGGGCTTATTATAGGCCAAAATTATATCTTGCTTTAGCCATTTTGTAGCCAAAACAATTGTCTAAAACCACCTTTATCTCGAGTGGCAGTGTAGCTCAGCAGTCTGCTGAGTGCAAGATCGTAGGTTCGCGCCCCACAGTATGCCGTGGCATGACGAACCCTGCCACAACACCCCAACCCGCATTGCCAGCGTGGGGTTTCATGGCTAAAAACCTTCTCTGATCCGGAGTTAAATGAGAAATTATGTAACTCCAGTGATTCGGAATCGACGCTAAACTGTAGGTCCACCCGTAATGTAAGTTGCCAGCATTGCAGGCAGAGAAGAGGCCTTGCGCCTGCAGTGGCGTCGTAAACAACACACACACACACACACACACACACACACACACACACACACACACACACACACACACACACACAGCAGCTATTAGAATTTCCCACTTTCAAACTGTAGCCCGTCAAGTTTTTCATTTTCAATGCGGCCCTGGCCAAAATAAGGTTTACCACCCGTGTTCGGGAGAATAGAAGTGATTTAAATTAAATAAATAAAATGGATCAGACGTGTCAAAAAATACATATAGTGAGATTGACGAACAGAAAAAAATTATCTGTGACGATGTACGCTAGCGACAAAAATACGCGGCCACTAACGAATCCACATTATAAAATGCATGGAGCCACTAAAGGGGTTAAATATTACCCAATGGGCCAGTTTACAGCAGACAAAGCCTTGCGGTTCTCAAATTGGATTCCCAGTGTTGATCCCCAAGAGCCGAGGATGACAGTGGTCTTGATTTAAGGCCACACCAGTGGTTACAAAAGTTTTTGATAAGGACCTTTTTTAAATTAGACCCTTTTTTTGGTATAATTTATAGCTAATGAAAATACTAAGCACTTTTTTGGGTTAAAATAATATTAAAATTTTTGCAACGCAACCCAAAAATATATGTATAGCAACTCTTTTGTGTTGCGATTCCTAAAATAAGAACCGCTGCTTTAGAAGGATGTAGTGGTCTTTCAAGCAAAAAAGCACACCCTTACATCACATTTAATATGATAAAAAATGTTCCAAGTAATTGCGAAAAACAACTTTTGTGGATAGCCAGTATTAAAAGCATTGCAATTACAGTTACTGCTATATTATTTGATTATTAAAAAATTTAAACAATAAATAATTAAATATAGCAAAGACAAAACATTTTTTGTGTTACGATAATGGATACCAAAATTTTTTATTTGCTATTTTTTTTTTATTTTATGACATTTATGAGATTAGTTTTGAATTTTATTGCGATATGTTTACGCGTTATTGGTTTACTTTATGATGAAGCCCTTCGACAGATACACAAACCTACAA
The DNA here is from genome assembly GCA_030264735.1 of Gymnusa sp. GC000175. Classification (NCBI taxonomy): domain Eukaryota; kingdom Metazoa; phylum Arthropoda; class Insecta; order Coleoptera; family Staphylinidae; genus Gymnusa; species Gymnusa sp. GC000175. The sequence continues at coordinate 4,206 of JARJDX010033987.1, forward strand.
TCCTGAAATAATTATTGTTGTTATTCTATATAAAACGTATATTTCCGTTGAAATCCCGACATCCAACTTTTCTTCGAATATAACAACTTTCTCTTTAGCTCTAGTAAGAAAGTTAAAAATAACGATATCGATTTTATTTATAAATAAATGTCGCTTATTTGTGTCACGTTGTATTTTTATATTTTATATATATTTTAAACTTCTGTTTACATAAAAGTTCTATTGTCAACTGTGCGCTCCTTTGGATGGAGATGAAAGAAACTTTATCGTCTTATTCTTACATAATATATATTTTTATTTGTGCTTTAAATCTTTTTTCTATATGAAAATCATTTGACATTTTTAGGGTTGAACGCCCTTAAATTTTGTTTCGAGTTAACGCAAAATTTATATAAATAATGCAACAACGGTGTCGCAAGGAAAATAAAATTTTATATTTATTTGCTATAAAAAATTATGTACTAAAATTACGGGTAATTAACATCTTGTTAGTCGTGCTGCTTTAAAAATGAATTTATTTTTATTAAAATAAAAAATATATTTTTACATGTATAGCGCAAAATAAAAATAAAATAAGACAATGTTAAAAATTACATAAATTTTTTCCTCGGTAAAATATGGATTTTTATGTTTGGCATCCTCCATGGCCTCCTTTGGCTTTGCTTTCCACGATTAAATGTCGTTTAAAAATATCGTATATGAAAGAATATCATAGCTAACTTTAATTAAAATAAAAAAAGCAAGTCTCAAAAATTTATAGAGCTATTAAAAAATAACGAATGTTATTTACTCTAATTAGAAATTCAAGAAATGCATGTAATCATTATCATAATTTGCAAATAATAAAGTTTTCTTTATATATTTTTATTGCTTTAAATACTTTAATTATTTTATTTTATTTGGACTACTTATTAGTTATATACAGTGGCAATGTAGCTCAGCAGTCTAGGTATCCGGCTGCTGAGTGCAAGATCGTCTTGCCAGCGTGGGGTTTCAGGCTAAAAACCCGGTCCGGAGTTAGATAAGAAAGAAAGTTACTCCAGTGGTTCGGAATCCACGCTAAATTGTAGGTCCACCTGTAATATAAGTTGCCAGCGTTACGGGCAGTAAAGAGGCTATGCACCAGCAGTGGCGTCGTAAAAGGCTGACCACACACTTATTAGTTAGGGTCAAATCTTGTAATTTAATTATGACACATTTTTTCATAATCCTAATAAAATCCAAAGAACTTGCAATGCACCTTAACTAATTTTATTAATATGTAGCGCTTTCAGATAAGGCTTTTGGTAAAAAAAAATATTTTCTCATAAAAAAATGGTTTTAATCCCTTACGTGCTAAGTGAATCGAAAATTTGCAATTATGACTAAATAGAATTTAGTGGTTAGTTAGGGTCAAAACTAGTAATTCAGTTTTGACCCACGTCCTCATATCCGATGATCTTGATAAATCATTCACATATACGTAGTTTCATGGCCATGCAATGTGTACAGGCTATAATTATTTTTTATACAAAATGTTTAATTTTCTTCAGTACACTTATTTTATTATAATGATTGTAATCAAACCGTTGGGTTTTTTAAAACCACCAAACCAATTTTAAGCTTTTTGTGGCAATAAATTAGTTTTTACCCTAATTTGGTGTCGCTGATTACTTAAAAACGTTTATTTGTCCGATTTTGGACATTTTGCGCTTAACGTTTTAAACTCTTGTATTTTGTTTTATTCAAAAATTTCAAAAATTCGATTTTAAAATAGTTTTCCATTCTTTAAAACAGACTATTTTTGCTACAAAATGCACCCTTGAGGTGTAGATTGGTTGAGAAATACGGGATAGGATATAGACAACGTGTGAATTACCAAAACTTTTGTACCTATGTAAATGTCAAATTTAGACTTATATTCAAAAATTTTATTTAAAATCTTGTTGTTATAATTAATCTATTTTTATACAAAGCGAGTTTTCTCAGCGAGGAAAATGTGTTTTCCAATTTACTTTGTAGACATGTGCAAATATCGTACTATAAATATTTTACAGGAAAAATAATCAAATTTTGTAGTTAAATAAAACTTACCCATATAAACCTTCTAGTATAGTATTTATCCTACTACGCATTTAAAGTTTTTTTCAATTAAATCCGAATTTTCTTTAATAGAAATATTTCGTTTTCCATTGAATCTGTAAGTATGTGCTAAGGCAGCGGTTTCCAAACTTTTTCTATCAGCGCCCCCTTTCTTTCGGAAAAGGTTGTCGCCCCCCCCCTTCAATTTTTATAACAGCCCAACTTCAAAAATCGTAAATAATTTATTTAATAGAATACAAAAATAAGTACTACAAACAAATATTGTTATCATACAAGGTATTTATTATAACAAATCTTATTATATGTTTATGTTGCGCGACCCCCGTGAAACAATCTGGCGCCCCACAGTTTGGAAACCACTGCTGCTAAGGTGTTATCTAAAATAACATTTTTCTGGAAAATAATTAATTTAAAAAGTTTGTAGTATTAAACTGACTTTTAAAGTAGCGGGTTGATGAACATTTTTTATTCCAATCTCCGCATAGTCTAGAATTTCATGAATCATATCAAACCTGTCACTTTTTATAGGTTAATGCACGCAAAGTAAACATAAAAAGCCTCGCACTCTAGAAATAACAATAGAAATGAGCATTATAATTATTTTAGTTGCAGTCCTGGTAAAAAAAAACTAAAATATATACATATCCCTTCATACATTAGAAAATTACAAAACATTTTTGATTAAACCACGACAAACTAATTATTCAATATGGCACCTTTGTGTAGAAATATTTGGGAATTGTAATAATAGAACAAATTCCTTATTGATTCATTTTGATTGCATGAATGTTTCTAAAGAAGTATGTATTCAAAAATTATTTTCGCTCAGACAAACAAATAGGTCATGTTGGAATTAGTCATTAAAGTGCTGTAAGAATTTATTGGGGGTTGGCAAATCCGGGTTATAACAATTATGATTCTAGTTTTATAAATAGTTGTAATGTGCGTAATTAAATTTTGTTAAAATTAGAGCGCGAGCTCAAGCAATTCGAATTCTTCTGGGTTTTGCTCGTTCCAATTCGAAATGTTCTAAAAGTTTTTATCAATAATTTTAGTTTATGTAATCATAGTTTGAATTCTATTCAAGTTTTAGTTTGCGCAGGTGTTTCACGTCTGCTGGGATAGGATGTTTAATTTAAATACCATTTCTATTTTGGGTTTCTTACATATTTTATTTATAAACCTTTAAAATATTTAAAATTTGCTTAAATATGATTTTATATATGTACTATTACTATAATAAAATATTACATAGATAAAATGTTTTTCAAGGGGATGTTCTGATAGAGTTAAAATATTCGTCCCTTCAGGGTTAAGCAAGGGGTAGAAAAATCGATTAATAAATTTACTCGACAAGTCTTCCCTCTGCAATTAAATACCACATAAAAATAATTACATTCAAATTGTAACTTAAGTCAATTATTTAAATCTTGCATAATTGCATGTTTTTTCATCTCATATTAATTAACTTTTAATAAATTATGTCAGGTTTATCTTATTAACAAAAGTGACCGGAGTTGGACACGTGTTTGTGATTATAGCTTGAAAAATTGGGTACATATGTCCCTTTGGTAAATGTCTCCAACAGCTGTAAAGTAATTTTGAACAACATTTGTGGATCTAAAAAATGCCAATTTGTTTATAAAATGATTGGGCGCCAGTAAGTGGTTTGTCAAAATTATTTTGTAAATTCTTGGCAATGACTCAATGGGTGCATTGGGATAATTAAAACGTGTAAGATATTTTTAAATGAAGATTTCTTTAACTAAACAAACCACTAAACTTGTTCCATTTAAGGTGGAAGCAGGATTTCTAGACCCAATGCGTGGGTTTGATTATATTTCCAATCAATGAACTATATTAATCCCTCTTGTAAATAGTTTAAATACCAGATATGCAAATACCTTTTATATTTATACTCATCAAATTAGACGCAAGACCTATTTTTATATAATTATATTTTTAAACAACTCAAGTTTTGATAGAAAAAACACTTTTTTTATATCTAGGGCAATGCATGTATTTTTATTGTGATGTATTGATTTTAATCTGTGAAATAAAAAATTTTTTGTTCTTAAGAGTGAGACATATTTTCCGCTCACTAATATTATATAATAAAAGGCACGGTAAGCGCCAGATTAAATGCTGACACGTTCTTAATTAAGACAAACGAATTATTAATTGCTTTTCAGGGTGTAAACATTTGTAAATCTCAATTAGTACAAACGTTCACGTTCTGACCGGACATTAACAAAACATAAAAGAAAAATTTTCCTAAAGCATTTCATTTATGTTACATTCAATTGTTTATTTTTTGTTTTTGTTACGGGTTCGATGTTCGCGGTGTTATATTTTTATATATTATTTACGCAGGCGTTCAGACTAAATATTTTCATTATTTTTAGTTTTATTTTTTTTATAAGTGATTTCTATTTTTTTTTTCATTCGATTACATTACAAAATCAGTACATACTTGTTCAATACCTAAAAATAGTTAAACCAAATTTTTAATTTTAAAAAAATTAAGAATAATTGCAAATCTGTTGTAAAATAGTTGCAAAAATTTGTAGCAATGTCGAAGGGAGTTGGCAAAAAAAAACAGATGCCATGGTTAAGTAAGTCAGGACCAGACAGAAACAAATGCGCCACTAATATTTCCAATTTAACTTAGCCTAACTAATCTACCGACATCAAGCATTGGATAGACAGGAGAAGAAAAAGGAAAAGAATTATTAAACTTACTGCATGGTAATATTATTTATTTCTCCAAAAAAACACGAAATAAATTTTCCATCATTTTTTTTGGCTTATGCCCCCAACTGATTAAACGTTCGAGTTTTTAGAGCAATCCTTCCAACCTGACGTCTATCGACCACTTGTGGTGATGCACGGTCTGTTTTTCCTTCTGCTGACAGCCAGGAAGAGGCCAGAACGGGATTCACCAATAAGGTCAAAGAATATGTAAGACCTGCTTATGGCCCAAAGACTGGTCCACGTCAGTGATAATGCCTCGTGATAAAAGGGGCTTAAAAACCTGTTGCAATAGCCACTGCTTAATTTACACACGCAAGTAAAATAGTGCTATACATCCTACAAGAACATCATTCCTAGCTTCCGAGTAGGCTGGATTTGTGAAAAGTCGCGCATCTCTAAGAGCAGATCTTAAATATCAGAAAACTCATAAAAAAAGCTCGAGAATACTATACTCTATGTTTCGTTGACTACAAGGAAGCCTTTAGCAATGTGAAATGAACGCAAGTGTGGAAAGCTCTTCGGAGTGCCTAAAATGTGAATAATCTTATCAGAAACCTGTATCAGTACTGAAGTTGTCAAAATTCAATGTAACATTTCTGAAATGTGGCGAACTTTTTCCTTTGTAATATTTATACATAATGCCATAAGTTCTGAACAAGTGACGGGGCGGAAACAAAATCGGTGAAAAAATTCAATCTTCGCTTCGCATACGACACTGTTCTCATAGCTACGGATTAAGACGAGATCTTGAAACCATTGAATCCGTTTGAAAGTTGCATTGCAAAATATGGATGATGATCAACTAGAGCAAAACAAAAATTATGATAATAATAAATAATAAAAAATCATCCTAGAAGAATCGCGTTGTGGTTAAGAAGCTTCTTTTCCTGATCTGCACATAACTTGTTGTAAACCTCGAAATCTCTAGACGCATTCAGTTTGCTAAATTGCAAATATACAACCGACAAAGTTATAGAAAGATCAAAACATAGCAAAAACCATTAAAATCCACCTCGTGAAAACCATAGTATTCACTTTCCAAAGTGGGGTTTCTCAGATAAAAATCTTAAGTCAGAAGAAATGAGAAATTGTTTAACTTTTCAAAGTGGGGTTTCTTAGATAAATATATTCAGGAATAGAGAATAGGTAATTTAAGTTCAGTGGTTCAGAATCTACCTAAAACTGGAAGTTCACTTGTTATGTAAAGGCAAACAAGAGTAACAGTAGAGTAATAAGGCTTTAAACCACCAATGTTAAAGGAATTATATGGTTACTCATATTGGTAAATATCCAAAAAATGTTTAACTATTTATATCACTTTCACCAGTTAATCAATTATAAGTTATTACCTAGTTGGCTAACATAATCGTAAAATTGTGACCTCTTTGGAAGAATGTATAACAGATGAACTAATATCTGGGCAAGATTTACAATTACATAAATGTTTGTCGACGACGAACAGTTTTCTTCTATACCCACAAAATATCCCAATAAGAACAAACCTATCCGCAAATAAGTTAATAACCCCATTAAAAGACTCCAGGGGATGACATTTGAATACCCTTGTAATATAAAATAAGATTTATTCATGTAGAGTTATTTTCCAAATTATTTTCTCATATAAATTCATTATCCTGCTTGACAAATTGCAGGTTTTAATATAAGGCAAATTTTAATTTAAGTATCAAAGCAAACAATTGAATAATAATAAGTGGATGATTTATATAGATACTAATGATGCTGCAGCACAAATCCCCCATTTGAAAAGAACCCCATGTTGGGAAAATGCGAAAGCAGTAAAAATGGCGCAAGAGATAATGAAGAAATCCGGATTTAAATTATTATTGAGTCTTTAAAAGTGAACTGAAAGCTTTAATTATTATCAAATAAATAAATTTAAAATAATGATAATGCAAAAAATATTATATATGTGCTGAAAATAATATAACACTTCTTTAGATTTGCATTTATTAATCACGATATTTGTGGTATAGTTAAATGTTTAAGGTCAAAATGTGCAATGGGTTGCGATTGGCAATGTATTGGAATTAACTTTTTTCCTGTTAGCTCTTTTGAGGACCGTCTAATAATAATAATTATTCTGCTATAGCTTATCCTAATCACGCGTTTCTTCTTATAAACGTACAAATAAATAATACAGTAGACTCTAGATTGGTTGGAGCTGTACGGAAAATATAAACCCAGATAATTTCCGCAAAAAAGCAATGTTAATAAAAAATAACATGGCGCTACAAAACTTGTGCCACACAAAAATATTGAAAGATGTAACTCCACCTGTACGACAACTTGTCAAACGTCAACCCGGCAAGGGGACGAATTATCAAGTATCTACTGTACATTAAATATACAAGCTTTTTATTATTTTTAAGCGTAAAACTATATTACAGCAATTAAGAAAATATGTATTTAAAATAGCAATTGTTTTTTTATCAACAAAAAGTACTTTAGTTTTAGCACAAACATAACTTTATTACGCAGCTATATTGGATATTACTTAGCTAATAAAATAATTCAAAAATAAATAACAAGACGTAGTTAACAAAATTATTAAATAGAAGAAACTAAGAGAGCTGAGTAGCCGGACTGGCATACTAGAGGTCCCGGGTTCAAATCCGGCACAATTTATAACTCTTAATTTAAAATTTCTCTCTGCTCTCGGGTGGTTCGGAAGTCACCTTAAAAGCCGTTGGTCTCGTTTGTGACGTAACACCTGCCCTGTTACTCACATTAAAGTAAAAATTAGGCTTCTACACTCGAAAGCGAGAGTTCTCGCTCAAAAACAGGTCCATACAGTATAACTAAGAAATTTCATTTAATAAATTTTGAACGCTGTTAGATTTTGGGTTTAGTATTAAAAAAATTGTTCTTAAAGTGTTTTAAGATTACATACATCGTTTACGGGTCTTTTTACAAGCTTTTTTATTTAACTTGTCTTGATAGATCTTGTATTTGTTACTTAGTTAAATTTTATAATCAAGCTTTTATCCAGATACCCGATTAAATTAAAATTTTGTACGCATACCTAGATTGGATGACAATACAATATTATGAAATTTTAGTGTAATCCAACAACCTAAAGTAATACTTTAAATTAAAAGCTTGTTTTAAAAACATATACACTACCAGTATTTGTTAACGTTACATCGTTTAATGGTTAGTATTAACTTCGAGGTTCCTAACTAAAAGATCTAATTACAATAAATGTTGAGTCGATTGTATGTCACAAATTAATTTTAGATTAGTTGGCATGCATTTACCTGTAAGTATTAATAAACCTAAATCGCTTAATAATAAATTTACCATTTAAAATAAATTTTGCTTCGGATTGAAAAATTAAATAAAGCTTTTTAAATTCAATTCTAATACTAGCAGCTGTTATTAGGTTATTAATTTTTGAATTATTTAATTTGATTTCTAGTTTGACATGTCTCTTTATTATGAATAAATTGCAAGCAGCGACATTTGCCTTATTAAATAATAAAAATCTAATTGCTCTATCCAGTTTTTTTTTTATAATTTGCAAACTTGATATAAATCCAAGTTTACAGTTTTAATATTTTACGTCCAAATGACCCATAAAAATCAATAGCAGAGGTCTATTAAAAGACAAACATTGCCAAAGGAGTTTGCAATTGTTTTATCCTCATTATCAAGTCAAAATATACAAGCTAAGAAAATCAAACTTAAAGCACAATAACAAAGAAAGTAACTGTGTTTTAATTAATTCGCTTCGGGGAATAAGAGCAGTATTTTTAGAAGAAAGTTTCTGAACATCTAATCAATAGAAATGCAGCAAATAATTTTAGTATAAAATATCACGAATAAAAATTTATTTCAAAGCTTTTACTTTATTTGCAATTAAATTATAAATTTGTGTTTGTGTTTTTCTTTTCTGGGATTTTAATAAAATGCAACACTATAAAACCCTGCTTACTGACAATAGAAAAAAATTCACAAACCAACCGAACATTAAATGAAATATAGTCCAAGGCGAAAATATAGAAATAGAAGTTGAAATAGTTAAGAAGGTAGTGAGAACCGGAAAATCTTTTGTGCCTGAATGAGTGCCCGCCGAACTTATTAAACATGGCACAGGAAGACGTTCCGAAAATGTATAAATAGAGACAAGATACCAGACTCCTGAAAAACGGCATGAATCACACCCATTCATAAAAAGGTAGTAGAGATAACTGCAACAACTACCGAGGGATATTTGTAACCTGCACATTTGGCTGGTTGTACCGACAGATACTTAAAGCACTTACAACAACAACCAATAAACATACGCAACTTAAACCCGAAAGTAAGAAAACTTATAACTTATATATAGGCCCATACCAAACAAGAGAGCAAAGTGGATTTAGAGTCCACTAATTGATAGTCTAATCCACTATTCATAACATCTTCTGCTTTACATTATTAATCGAAAAACGTATAGCTAGAAACAGAGAAATATACTTATTATACGTGGATCCCAGCAAACCTTACGATTACTTCTCGGTAAGCAAGTTGTGGTAGGTGCTGGACAACAGCAGTATCAATGTAGTAGAGATAACTGCAACAACTACCGAGGGATATTTGTAACCTGCACATTTGGCCGGTTGTAACGACAGATACTTAAAGAACTTATATATAGGCCCATACCAAACAAAAGAGCAAAGTGGATTTAGAGTCCACTAATTGATAGTCTAATCCACTATTGATAACATCTTCTGCTTTACATTATTAATCGAAAAACGTATAGCTAGAAACAGAGAATTATACTTATTATACGTGGATCTCAGCAAAGCTTACGATTACTTCTCGGTTAGCAAGTTGTGGTAGGTGCTGGACAACAGCAGTATCAATATTAATTTAAATAGTACCCTAAAAGAACTACAAAAGGATCTAAAATCACATTTAAGACTCGGCATATATCTCACGAAAAGGTGACAGAGGGTCTGCGCCAAGGCTGCTGTTTATTTTCTACACTATTTAATATATCCTTGATATAGCACTAAGATAAGGGTAAAATGAGTGCCAGAAAATGGGTATACCAATTAGAGGCACAATCCTACATACGTTACACTACGACGATGACCAAGTTGTAGTGGCGCAAGATAAAGATGATATGCAATACATGACACAATGACAAATGAAGAATATGCAAAATGGGGTCTACAAATCAACATGGAAAAACGCAGTATATAGGTGACATAGCAGAGGAATTGAAATTGAACAACGGAGATAAGATCAAAATCTGCCTACATATACCTATCTGGGCACCTAGATTGAAGGCAGCGGACGCCGTTAGGGCTCTATCAAAAGCCGTACCACCACTCCTGCTCCCAGTGGAAAAAATGCCAGAAGAACGATTACCCAAACAGCTGTATGAAGGGGTACCACCCCAAAGAGGACGTACGAGGATAATCTCCAAAAGGCATAACGAAAACTATGTAGGAGGAAAATCGTTAGAATGGGACTAGTTAGTTTGGCAACAGGGCGATTCAAGCTAAGCGATACACCCTCTGGCGGGAAAAAATGTACCACCCCATAGTGGGTACTTTACTTTATTTATATGTGTTTACATATTTAAACGATACTTACAAATTCACCAAATATAAGAAAACACCGAGAAAACGGCCCAGCCACACAAAAATACACAAAAAAACATGGAGTTACTATTATTATAATCTGTCATAATCTTATTTTACCCACCGTGTGCAATAAAATATGGCGGGAAAAATTAATTTGAATCGCCAAAATTTTTAGCGTATCAATGTAAATAAAAATTTTTAAATATAACATTCAGTTAGAACCCAAAACATTAAATATAACCAATATTCTAATTTAGAATTTAAGCTTTCGAGACTTGAGTCGATGTAAATTTTCTTATTTTCGGGTTTAAGTCGTATTTTTTTTTAACCTGAAAGTAAGAAAATTTTCATCCAATATTCTATGAAGTCGTTAAAAAGATTTAAAGTCGAGTTTTATTGTTTTTTTTTAATTTAAATATTTTTTTTTTAATTTTTAGCGTATCAATGTGATACGAAAGGAACTGTAGCAAATATAGAATGAGAAATAATTAAAGCAAAACTCTTAAAAATATTGTTTTCTCCATGGTTAATATTGAAACCGTTCTTTACTACTCATATACTTTTAACAAACGTTACTGAGTCTTATAGATTCTTTTAGAATCCATACATTACTTTATGTGTTTATAAAACACGTGACAATTGAATCACGTTAATAACGATATTGTTAGCTAGCGATATAGTTAGCAACATGCTAACCACAGGTTGACAATTACTGAACTAGGCTATTAACCCAAGTCTTTTTGCTCAAATTTGATTATTATTGCTAGTTTTAATAAAATTAAGATAAATGCAAAATACTTAAGATGCTATAATAACCAACATTAATTTTAATTCTTTTGTCACCATAAATAATATAATAATTGTCAGTAAAAAATTTTAAAAGATTTTTAATTTCCTCAGCAATCAAGTATATCATTACACCAATTAACTAACATAAAATGTTAAAAAATTTATTGTGTAATAATAAGTATGTCAGGTTTAAATTCATATGTCAAAATGCACATCAAAACGATTTTTATAGTTTTTTTATTACTTATTTTAACCTTTTTAATAACTTAATTTTTTATCACATAAAGTTTTTTCTTTAAAATATGCAAAAATTTTATGAATTTGGTGTAATAACTTTCCAAGGCCTTTTAAATATATTTTATGTGTATTTAAGTAAAAATGTTACATCTAAATAGTGCATCATGCACAATTATAAATTTGTCATTCTTTCTGTAAAGTTATTCATGCATGACACAAATACTCTGCACATAATACATGATTAATATTTATTGCATATTATTGATATTGATTAAATTTGGTATAAATATATGAAATTTAATAAAAGGACCATAGTAGTATAAAATATGCATTAAATTAATTAGTTAAATTATTAATTATGGACATATATCAACTATGATTTTAATATTTAAATGTTACTGTTGATTTACTTTTATTTTGCAATTTTTAAAATCAAAAAGTTAAAAATGTATCGTATTTTTAGGACCATATGCACCCTAAATTCAAGCCGACAAGTTTTCATGTACAAATTTGAGACGTATTCGTCACTTTTGACAAAAACATAAATATATTTCATTAAATATCAGCTAATTAGGTTAGCAGTATCTCTCTATAATTTCATTTTGTTGAAATGTATGTAGGTATTTACTCCGACAGTGACATCCGTCACTTTTGAATGATTTATAACTTTATTTCATTAATTGTCAGTTGAATATAATGACGGTATATTTGTGCAACTTAATAGGAATAATTTCAATAAAAATGTTGCTTAGCAACGAACAAGGATGAGTTCTTAAAATGTTTGATTATGAAAATATGATAAAAACAAAATTTGTTCAAAATTTAACTCTAAACATTTTTTTTTTTCATAAACTTGATACTTTTTGAAAATTTGCAAAAAAACGGCAAAACCTAACCAATACTTCCGGTTGGTGGATTTTAGCCAAAATTCACCCAATTTTTGTTAAAGCTTAAATATAAATTTCCACGCCTGTCAGTTAGACGGCTAGTCTAAGCTGTAGAGAGGATATAGATATAGATAGACACACAGCCACACTTGCACCTGGACACTACTATAAAAACAATTTTTTTTGAATGAGGGGAGCCGAAAACGAATATTTCCTCAAAAATATTGATTTCGAAAATTTTCGCGATTTCTACTTCGTAAATGAACACAAAAGGTGTGTTACAGTCCGCAAAATATGTTATAGAGCAGGGGTCGGACAACCTGGGTAAAATTAAAATCTCAAGAGTACGTTTTTATGAAAGGTATATTTTTATGATAAAAAAATTATCTTTATATTTAACTCTAGAAGCTAATATTTTTGTACAAAAATATATTTGTGGTAATGCTCAAAATATTTCGCCATCCACTGGTTTAAAGGATCAGACAGCTTTAAATATGTAACCAACATTTTTAAAAACATTGTGAAAAAATTTAATGTAAAAATTTTAAATTCTGCATTCTAAAATTATCCACCTCCTCTTATTAGTGTGGATAATGCTTCTGGTTTGCAAGCTTTGCTTAATTCATTTAAAAACCCATACAAGGATCTGATAATGCTTGAGGACCTCTGATCTACACATTGCATTAATGGCAAAATGTATTTTCCTGCGGAAAATACATTTTGTGCTCTAATTGAAATTACAAAGCTTTTAAAAAGTTTCCAAGCCGATAATTTTGTTTAAAATATTTTGAACCAAAATCCTTGAATGGTGTTTTTTAATCTTATAGCGACGTAATTTTCCATTCAGACCGTCAACACTATCAGAAAAATTGTTGTTTTTTAATTATTCAACGCAAAATAACCATATCAGTTATTGTTTCGTTTAAAAAATTATGATTAAAGCCTCAAATTCAATAGGTGCTGACGCCACGTTTCAAAGAAATTGAATTATTGTTACAATTATCAACAATTCAATATTTAGGTGAAAATTATTTGAAATTAATGCATTGTGTATAATTGATTATTGAAATGTAATATTACAAACCTGATAACATACAATTTTTATTGTTTTATTTTTCTTGTGTTAAGCATTACTAATTAGAAAACATATTGCGTTTAATTAATTTTATTTTAATCTACATACTTGATTAATAGCATAAAAATAATTTTTTGGGCAATAAGTTTTGATTTAACGTGTTATCCTTGCTATTTTTATTAAAATTGGTTATGCATTTATTTAATTTTATGTTAATACGTAACTAATCATACAATAATACAATTTTTTGGATCATATATACAGAGTAGTCAGAGCACTGGTGAGTTCCTTATATTCTAATGGAATATCTTACTGATAAATGCTTATTTATGTATGTATTTATAACAGATCGTGGATCATACCAATCTTAATATTATTATCCGAAAAGTATATTTTAAAAAAATGTACATTGTAATATCAAAGGATATAAAAATATTATTTCTATTCATATGCAAATAGTTGTAAGAATTTTCAAATCCAATAATAATATTTCCAGGAATAAAAAAATAATTGGAAGAGTCTACAAATCCAAGAATATAATTTCCATCAACATAAAAATAGTTGCATGAATCTACAAATCTGTCTCTTGAACACTTTAATCACTAAAATCTACAAATCCAAGTCTTAATTAACATTGAAATAATAAAAACAAGTCTTTTAAACAATTTAACAACTCTAAAATTCAAAGTTCATAGCCGGGAATGGCTTAAATCTTCTTTTGGACATAATGAATGCAGCGTTCAATAACGTTCATATCTGCTCCAATCGGAATTAGATGGACATTTAATTATATTGCTTCTATTTGTTATGTGATATGGGACAATAAAGGGCACGGTATAATTACGTTTGAGATGTGGTGTTGAAGGAGAATGTTACTCATACCATGAAAAGCAATTTTTTTTAAATTAGATTACCTCGATATAACAACCTAGGTATATACCATAGATTATAATGAAGAAATATACCACACGATACAAATCAAGGAAGGTAGACACAGCCAAAATAAATTGGCTCAGTCATTTTAAATAATATTCCCTAATGTGTTTTGCAAAATAGAATCAATTATAAACCTTATGGAGATGGAAACATTTAAAGCCTTGGGAAAAATATAAATAATGCGATAATGGATTTTAATATTCATGTGGAAATAAAGACAGACAGATCTTATAATAGGCGTTGGAAATTTTATGGGTAAAAAATTCTAATATGTATATCCTAATACACCTTGAGCTTCATTTTTAATGGGAGTGCATGCAATTTTATTTATGTTTAAATACAATCGTAATAATGTTAAACGCGTCGATTGTATAATGAGTTTTGGTAGATCTGCTATAATATAATATATATTCTTCTTCGGGTGTCGCCTCCTATCGGAGTATTATAATAGCAATCTTAATGTATAATACTGCTTCCCTAAAGAGATCTGCTGATAAACCCTTATAAGGTATAAGTCAAACCACCTACTCCTTTAAGAGCAGAAATTTTAATAATGTCAATTGTGATCTACTGATCGATTATGTTAAGGGTTTTGGTCGATTTCCATAACATTTTTTTAGATCAGTGGCTCCAAACAGATCTGCAATTGACAGGTACTAATTAAACCACCTACTTTTTGTAAAACAGAAATATTAATCAAGTTGATTGCGACCTACTGGTCGATCGTGAGTTTAGGTCGATCGCCAATAATAATGTTCATATTTTCTTCTATTTTGTGCCGTCTCATATCGGAGATTGAATATTATAGTTTCAATCCTAACATTTGAAGTACTGGTCTAAACAGCTCCGCGAGGGACTATTTTTTTATTGCGAGCTACTAGTCGATCATGGAATCAGTTTTGGTTAATCGCCAATAATGTTCATGACTTTTTTTTAAATCCTTTTCATATCGGAGGTTAGATGCATATTATAATATGCGTAATCAAACGTGGCCCAATAACTGTAGCTCGCGATTTCAGATCATTCGCAGTCTTAAGACTCATACAGATAACTTTAATTTTCACAAAAAAAAAACGTTTTGTTGGGTGATATATTTTATAAGTTTTCCAAAAATTTCATCCACATTGATAAGCTAAACTTTAAATTTAATTTTAATAAAATTTCAAAAGCATTTTTTATCATCTTAAAGAAACATTTGGTGTTATTAATATTTTGGGCTCTAATTGAGTGATATATTTTATAAGCTTTCCAAAAATTTCTTCCACATTGATGCGCTTAAATTTTTAAAATTAATTTTCAAACTTCGTCTTATATTTTAAAATTCAAAAAAAAAATAATAACTTTGGTTTAAAATTTTTAGCGACCGAGCTAAAAACGATTTTCTTACTTTGTTTTTTTTTTTTTAGTAAAATGTTTGCATCCTAACGCAGCATTCTCGTGTCAGTTGTGTAAAGTCCTTTTTCGTTCACTTTTTAGGATGCTCAAAATCCACTATCATTTAGCACATAACTTTACTATTTTTCCATATTTTTGGCCTGCCGTATTTTTTTGGAATTTAATATTTGATCCACCTAAGCAAAATTTTGGGAACCCCTGAACTATTCGATATAAGTTTCGCTTTTTTTTATTGTAGAAATAATTGAAGCAGTTTTATTTTTTCTACCCGTACAATTTGGCTGTAGTACTGCGGTTTTCGTTTTTATGAATTTATTTCTACTTACTAGTTGTCTGCCTATATATTTTTTTAATCACCAATTTTCAGAGTATTTAGATAGCTCGTCATGGGGCGCACCCAGCGAATAGATTTTATTGGCAAGGTAGTTCTTATGCAGCACCGGCGCTACACATTCGGCCGCCACAGACAAGGTATTATTTTGCCACCCTACCGGAATAAAAATTTTGCAAATAACGTATTACATATTGCAATATTAAAGCCTTCGGCTGCCCCCATTGACTGCCGCCGCAGGCGGCTGCCGGCTTTGCCTATGCTTAACGCTGGCGCTTTTTTTATGTAAAAATTAGTTAACTCTTCTTGTATAGAGATATTAAAAAATGTTGCTAGTTTTGATTTTTTTTTAATCATTAGGCTTAAATGTATTTTTATGATTTAAAATTATTTTCAAGATTTAAGAGATTTTCATAATTAAAAAGTATTTTACTGAAATTTTGATAAATTTAAATTTCAAAACAATATCAATTAAATGTAATAATTTCATTTTTTTTTAATCACAAAGTTGTTCTGTGCAATATATGTTATAGGGCGTTATATTTATGTTAAAAGTAGGTATTAAATATTGTCAACTGGTGTAGATTTAAATATAAATTGTTTTTATGGGCTGGGTAAAAGCGTTCAATGGGCGTTTATAGCGAGGTCCCATAGTTGTTGAGATTTAGATGTATAGTGGTGAAATTGTTGATAACTCGTTTTGATGCGGAAGTTGAATATGAAAATGATTAAAATATATGTTGTCAGAATTTTGGAAGGCTTTGAAGAGTTTAAAAAAATTCGAGGCAAAAACATATGGCATTGTGGTCCACGTGGAATGCGGGTGTGATGAGTGTAATAGTAGTCTGTAGTATATTCGGCAGAACGTCCTCGGTAAAAGCAGCAGCATATAGCAAGAGAGCTATATAGCCCTGCTATAACTTCTGTGTATAATTTCAGTATAAATTTAACTGAAGGTCACTGGTGTTGTGCCCGCTACTTGTTCATTAAAATCATTCTAAAAAGCGACCGTCGAAATTTTCTATAGCACAAAGCAACTTACAAAACAAATACATAATTTTTACATATTTTTTTAAACATAAGATATAATCTTTGAATACTTTTTTAAGTAAGACACTGTGGCTAAAGGTCGTTTGGCATCGACCTCGGCTTGTGAATGTGATTTTTTTTTCACATCACAACTTTGAACTTCAAATTTATTATAAAATCATTACACGTACGCTGAACACTTTATGTTCATATATATTTTTGTGTATGTATAACAAGTTTTGGGCCAGAATCAGAATCGTTTTTGGAACGAGTTAGTCAAGACACGTGGCGGCCTAAGGGCGAAAATAAGATTAAAAATGAACCTACATAAGAGAATCCATGTACCAAAAAAAATAACTTTTACAGCTACTGTATTAAGCAGGCTACCGGGGTAATAAAACAGGTACTTAAAATAATACACGTCTTTTGCTGCACTTTATGCAAGGTTTATTTATGAAATATAAGCGAACATCGGCACGTGTTGCACAAATCATGTTAGAATTTTCTTGCAATTTCCTGCCCTTGAATATGTGAATCATATTATATATTTCGCAAATTTCAGTTAAAATCTTTAAGTGTGCGCACATTTTTGTAATAAAAAAGGAGTTACGTATATATAATACATAAAGAAAAATATTACGAACGGAGAATCATTTTGTAATTCTTTTTCCTTAATAATGTGTGCTACCTTGAAAGAACGTGATCTGAATATACAAATATAAATTAGTAGACCTTAAAACTTAAAAATGATATAAAACAAGGGTCAACTGAATTTAGTGTGTTGGTAACTTACAACGCCTTACTAATATTACAAATGGTAGAAACGTTACAACTTATTCATAGTAAGGAACACCACAACTACATTTAGAGAATCTACAGCTAACAGCTTGTGTCTAGCTGTGGCTGGCTGGCTGGTTTAGCTATATTTGACCTATTTTAATGGAAGTTCGAATCTCCAATCTTACAAACTCTTCTCGTTAAAACTTTGATTACATCTACATTATATTTCATCATATTTTATAACTTAACCATCACAAGCATAAAAATTAATTTAAAAAATATGTAAATATAATATCTCAATATTTTCAACTTCCACCTTCTATTGAATGAGATTCAAATATGAAATATGAAATACAATTTATTTCTATTCAAAAAATTTGCGTTCAATTTGCATACGATTCAAATAAATGTGAGGTTATCTACTATATATATTTGTAAAATATTACTATTATTGAAATGTCAATATTTTGCGTTGATTTTGGTTGCAATAAAATCGGCATTCATTAGATTTCAAAGATATGTATTTTGCAGAAATAAAAAATTTAATAATCTACGTTCATTTGTTATTAATATTTGCATTTATCTGTATTAAAATGTAATAAAAACTATCAAAGGAATATGAAAATATTCGAAATACTTGCTCTTACTAACTGTGTGTTTATTAAAATGTCCATTCAGTTGCCTTTTTTGCTGGCAGTAAGCATAACTTTATGTCCTTGAAATGTGAGTAAATAAAAACTGTTAGGTACCATAGTAAATGTCCTTTTTAAAACCAATGTTCAAATGGCCGCATTTGTGAGGATATTATCGCCAACAACTTGTGGCCCTTCTGTTGTGTTAATTGTATGAGGCTGTTAAACTTTATTACTCCAAAATACCACACCTGATTTTCCATTGCGTTAGATTTGTATCTTAAAAACAAATGGCCCTTTGGTTTGATTTTGTTGCTCAAGGATCAAACTTGAAACCTTTTGAACCAAAACGTATTTTTCTTCTACCAGGAGCATTTCACTAGAAGCAAATTAAACAAAAAGTGTAATTAAAAAAAATTAAATTACGAAATTGTATACGTACTCTAAAATTCCTTTCCTTTTTAGATTTTCATTGACTTTATCCTAAAGTCAAATAGCCTTTAGGTTTGTCTCCTGTCAGGGAATTAAACCTTTTGAACTAAAACTTGGTTCGATATCACCAGTCATTTAAATTGAAATAAAACACATTAAAAAAATTATAAAATTTTGTGTGCCGCTCAAAAAAATCAACCATGTCTTTTCTGATTTTCTTCGTCGTCATCGTCATGCTAAACATAGAGCAACTCCCTTGCAGGTAACGTAGCCGTATAATACGATCCGTAGTATACGTTGTGAGCAAGGTTATGACCAATCCAGGATACGCTTGGCCAACCCTATGCCAGCTGGGATTAGGTGGTGCTAAGTCTGCTAGCGTTTGGTATATGCTCGAAAATAACCGTACAGGGCACCGCTATGCAGACCGCCATGCTATTAGTATGGTCAGGACCCCAGGCGAGTAACCATGCCTGATTTTCTTCCAAAATAATAATTTTTTAGAAATAGTAAAAATCGTTAATGATTCTTACTTTTGTGTTGTGCTTTTATACAAACGCAAGGGACCTACAGTTTAATGTGGGTTCCGTACCACTACATTGGAGAAAATATCCCGGTGCACGTTGCCTTCCGAGGAGAAGGTGGTTGTAAAATTCGGATGTTGATTTTTTAGGTTTAAGACCCCGTATCTTGGGCACGGCCCAATTAAGCTACAACCACTTCCTCTTAATAATTTAAATTACCAAATTTGAGGCAAAAATTTAATTAATCATAAAATAGTCAAAATGATCAAACGATTTAAAATTATTTACGTACTATATTCAAAATTTATCTGAAAAGGTGTTAACAGTTTTAACCATAACTGGCACAATTTAAAAATTTCAGTGTTTGAAAAGTATGCTAAACCAATTTTTGACTTTGATTAGGTATATGGTGGAAAGTTAGCAATTTTTAGCAAAATGGGAAACAAACAAATTTTGAGATATATAATTGAGAGTTAAAAAAAATGTTGAGAAAAAAAACTGGTCCAAAATCAAAAAAGTTACAACGATTTATGTAGAAAGTTTCGATTTTAAAATTTGTCTTTTGGCTATTTTATAAAAAGTGCATTGGAAATTAAATTTGCCGTATCCAAAAGTAAAATTGGAAAAAAATCAAAAATTTTCGTCAACCAACAAATTTCTAACACGAACGAGAAGAATTAAACGCTTTAGATTAAAACAGGGGTTCTCTAAGTTTCTCCTAGGCGGGCCAATTTAGTATTTTCCAAATTTCTGGCGGGCCAAGTGGCCAATTATATTTTATTTTTTTTATTATTTTTTACTTTTTATGTGTGGGAAACACTTTTTTTACCGTTATGAAAAGTTTATTTAACATTTTCAAATGAATTTTGACAAGTTCTTTTGATTTCTTTTCTTTTTAAGCATATTTTTCCATTTTTGACATATTTGAGCAAGAAATTTTGACATATTTGAGCAAGTTTTTTTTTAAATTTTTCATTTTCACTTGAATTTTTGCCATTTTATAGCTTGCTTTTGTCATTCTTAAACAAATTATAACTTTTTTGAGTATATTTTTGACATTTTTAAATAAATTTTAACATATTTTAGTAAATTTTCTAAAAGTTTGTAATATTTTCTAGGATTTATTGATATTTTTAAACTAATTTTTGCCAATTGCGAATGTATTTTTGCCATTTTTGAAAGAATATTTATCATTTACGAGCACATTTTTAAATTTTTCGAAAAACTGACAATTTCTGAACCATTTTAA
>JARJDX010034015.1:0-29764 GCA_030264735.1 Gymnusa sp. GC000175
AATGTGGATAAAAAAGTTTTCGAAGCTTGGAACCGTCTTCCAGCCTCCTTCATTTAATAAATTATGCTTTGGGGCTACTGACAATTTTTGGGTCCACATATTAATGTGAGCAAGTATTTTTCCATATGACATTAATAAAGAGTCAGTTAAGAAGTAATCTTACTGGCCTGAAACTTGAGTGCTGCCTTAAGCTAAAGATTACTGAATATTCACCAAATATTGAAGTCTTATCGAACGCTATGCAAAAGCTATCATCCCATTAAAAAAATTATTATATTTTTTTTAAGGCTCTCCCATGTTTTTGTTTTTATTTTCAATATAGATTTGGCTCTTTGTCCCCGAAAGGTTGCCGGCCCCATATCTAGTGCGTGCCATAGGTAGCCGACAATTGATGTAATCTATGTAAAGTACCAAAAATATCAATCAACACTCGGGGATCAGCACGTGCAGAATCAGTTTATGCGTTGGTTATTGAGTATATTAAACGTGCTCAATTGACGCGAATCTATAGCGTTATTATTATAAAAAAGGAGCCCAAGAACCATCAGATTGCCTTGAATTAAAAATGAGAGAATTCTTGTATCTGTAGAAGAATTAAACTCCAAATTTATTGCAGAAACTATTATCAAGTTTCTGGGCGAACGAAATTTAGATTTATATCATATTAGCGGTGTTTAAAATTGTTATTCTTCCAGCCATATATAGATACTTGTCATTATAGATCTCAATGATGCTTGCGAAGTAAGAAATACTGCTGGAATAACGAAAGAAATCATCATTTTTTTAGAGCGAGAACATTACGACGTCACAACATAGCCCTCTGTTTTACGAAATGCGAAGGTCAGCAAAATACAAAAGTATCAGAATATATTCGACAACAAAAGTAAAAGCTCATCAACTTTACGCGACTCCAACGTTCAACGTATGTCATAATGCTCTTAGTAAACACAATTTATTTGGCAAAGCTTGAACCTGTTTGCAATCAACTTCAAAAAATCCACATAAAAATAAAGATATTTCATATTGTTAAATTAATAGAATCCCCCAATCTAACATTTCTCTGTTCTCTGCCATCTTAGCAAAAACGATGAATTAATGTCGAAACAAGGCGTCTTCGAGTTACTGCAAGGCAGTAGCACAGATCAAATCATCCATCTGAAAGTGGAAGGAATATATATTTATTCCTTATTTGATTTCTTTTATGTCTTCTATAAGGGACCGATTCTCTTCTACCCAATAAAAAGCAACTATATGTGGAAACCATGTTCAACAAACCAGCATTTATCGTCATCCCAGAAAAGATAAATAGTCTGTACAGACATGTTTTACCAAATTTTTTTACGTGGTACGAAATGTGTAATGAATCCTTGGAATACATAGATTTGATTTCTAAAGCAACACCATTTTTTCACATTAAATAATACCATTTCATCCAGCTGTAGCTGAGGCAATCAAGATTGGTCCAACTTTTCCAGTAACAAGTGGCATCAAATGCTCATTTAGCATTACATTACCATCAAGCCAAAGTTTGGAATCAGTCTACGACAGAAAATAAAGACTGGGCGGACTGTGCATGCTAAGCGTTTATAAAGAGAGAGTGCAAGACGATACAGAGTTCATTAAGGAATTTGGACAAAATTTTAAACTAACTAAAAATGGTTACTGGATTTGCCGAAAATATTGTTATCCTCCAAGCTTAACTCTTTTATAAAAATATTAATACACGACAAATTAAATTACTATTTGTTGCCTATAAAACCATTTTATTTCTGTACAGCTTAAAGAGCGCCGACGTGCAACTCGCTTTTTGCGCCTCAGAAGAATCGGGGAATTAGAGCAACACCAGCACATCATGGTATCACTAATCCACATTCAGGATTCAAATCTTGAGCCAATTTTAATGAATGTGCCTGTATATTTGAGGGTTTGATTCTGGAATTGTTTTAAAATTTGGGGTTTTAAACAAAAATGAAAAATATTAGAACTAAAATATTAACAATGAAATTTCTCAATATTTTTTTTAAATAAATTTAATTAGTCGACTGATTTTTTGCACAAATATGAAAATATGCCATTTTTATGTTGCAAAAATATAAATTAAACAAAACTCTAATTTTATTATTTTTTTTATATTATTAAATTTAATAATATATACAAGTAATAATTCTACAGTACAATAAATAAAATATAATAAAGCCAAAATAGACCAAAAAAGATTATATGTATAACTTAGATTAAAAAATCTTTTAAAAAATTTTGAGTATTGCAGAGGAACAAGGTTTTTCGATTACATTAAAGGGTATAGGAATGTATAAATATAAAATAACATTTCTTTGCTATGGACTAAGCGAATAAAAAATATAAAGGGATCAGCATAAAAGTTTAAATAAAGTTAGAATTATTTATTTAAAATGATCACAAATGACAAAACAATGATACACAAGATTATAAACCCCGCTTTTTTGCCATGTGAATAGAACATAAAGTAAAAAGAACATGTAAATATTGAAAAAGAAATTATTTCAAAAAATAAGTAAATGTTTTTTGGAAGAGTTTCAAAACAATTCCATTCCTATGAAGAAACTATATTGTAATACATCCAAATAGTTCTTTGCTAAGCAGACTTCTCGTTTAGACAGGTTTACAAACCTCGATATAATTATGCTGAATATATGAAATAAAAAAAATGTATAATAAAATTTAACAATAAAGGAGTGAATTTGATTCTCAAATTCAATCTATCACGTCAAATGCCTATCGGCCCTCTTTACAAAAATACTTGTGCCTCTGCATATTAAACTTTATACATATAAATAAAGAAGTTAATAACGAGCACAAAATTATTACCATTTTTCATTACTGCAGAATATCTTAACCATGCTAACATCTTATTTTACACTGCAAAATATTAGCTCTGTACACTCGACTTATTTACATTAAAAAAAAAATCTAGGATTTTACAAAGAAATAAACTGAGTGTTAAGTCTGTTTTACTTTGATTGGGATATCTTAACACTGTTTCAGTCTTAAAAAAAAACATCAGAATTAAGCAAAGCCGAAGCCCTCTGAACACTCATGGATAGCCTTTAATAAATATGAACGTAGTTTGTCATAGGTCTCATAGACGGGCAAATCCAATTGATTAAAACTAAAATATGAAAATATTAATTAGATAACAAATCTTTTTTGTTAATTATATTCAACTAACCAAGTATGTGCTGAGGGTAAACGATCTGTTGATCTATCATCACGATGGATCTGGAATTTTTGAACTCCATTCATACCTTCCAAAGCTCCAAACCCTTGCAAAGGAACCTTTGATGTTCCAGTAACGAATTGAAGGAATTTAGCTCGATCAGCTTGATCAAATGAACGTAAAGCTCTCCAAAACCATTGAATCTAAAACAAATTTTAATATGAATGAATAATTTCAAACTAATTAAAAAAAAATTAAATATTTATATATATATACATACTTGAAGCGAGTTGGCTTGATACTTGTGATACTCTGTATTTGCTTTAAGATCTTCTATATCAACGTTAGGAAGGCCTGAAATAAGCAATTCCAACTCCTGCTCATTAAAAATAGAAATTAGGCGTTTAGGAATAATATCGTAAAATCCTTCCAAAAATGCAGTTAATCTAAAATAAAACATATTAATCACTAATAGTTTACCTAACTTTATTAATAATGCGTACTGTTGTCTAATTGCTCCAGTCATTTTCATTTGGCATGACCTTCTTACATATTCCATCTTATTCTCCTCAGTAACTGGGACGTTACGTCCATTTGGAATCAAATCACGAGTTTCAGTTACACCAAACTCATTAATCTCAGTGCTAAAGGTTAAATCACAATCAAAGTTATCTATGTTATTTTCCATTAAATAAACCAATCCTCTATAAAAACTGTAGTCTTCACTTTCCATATCTGTGTACTTAACAGGAATTCCCAATATGTGCTTATAGAATGAACGAGTGAAGTAACATTCCAATAATTTATTATCATAAATTGCTTTCGCTAAAAAAATGTTAAAAAGTTAACTTCATACATTTTTTTAAAAGAAATTATTTTACCAATTACTCTGCCAACGAATTTGTAGTAGCAAAGATGATTTGGATTGTAATGACTTGCAGAGTTTATCATGTAAGTTACACGATCTCCAGGAGAAACCGTAAACAAAGCGTACATTGGATTGAATATATCACGTGATATAATCACGTACCATTCTCTCAATAAGCCACCAGCATCTTGTCCTTCTTCATCTGAAAAAATTAAATATTTTTTAGTAAATTAAATTACAAAATCACAATGTGTAAATGTCAAGATTAGTAAAATTTGTGAGATATGTACCTTCAAATACAATGTAAAATCTATTTTTCCATTCCTCAGGAGTACGTCTATACAGTTCTCTAAATGAGTCTTCAAAAATATGTTCTCTGCGAACATGGACGGCAGTCTCTTCACGTCTAAGATTTTGATCAAGACGTTCTAATTCAGTCCTAAAGTAACGACGTTTAATATCAAAATCGAGAACTCTTGTATGATCAACTAAGACAGAGAATGGACCATCTGCTAAATGTGCAGTGGTCTGTCGCAAAATTTGATTTAAAACAGTACGGTGTTTTTCAGCAAAATTGAGGAACTTAAGATGTTCTGGTGGAACACTTGTGCGACCACTGCTTGCATCAGATGTGTGCAAATCTGCAATTTGAGATGAGTGGCTTCCTTGAGCAACTGCTACAGTTTCATCTTTATCTGCAGCAGGTGCTTCATGGGGTGCTTTAGCAGCTTCCGCAGCATTTGGATCTTGTTGAGGAGAATGAACCAGGAAAAATGCTTCAACAGCAGGCTGTTAAAATGGTTATGTTAGTTTGTAGAGCATTTTTTTATTTTCAATATTAAAAAAAATAAATAAACTAGTATTTACCTGTAATACAAGGACGGCATGATGATCAGGTGTGTGCTCCAATTCTAAAAGGCACATACTAAGTGTGTTCCACAAACTTTCCAAGTCATCCAACTGGTCACTTAAAGGCGACAAACTTAAACCAGCTTCTTCTAAATATTAAAAAAGAATATATTCGATAACTTCATATTAAATAATTTAAAATTTTTGAATTACCTGGATCAGTTCCTTTTTTAAGAATTGCTTCACGGATCTGCACAATAACACGCAATACCCTCAAAAAGAATACCTGACTTGAAGATTTTGATGTTAGGGGTGCCATTGATGGTAATTGTAAATCACATGATGTTTTTACTTTGGTTGAAGCTGTAATGATGACATGTTCATTTGTAAATCTATTACTTAATATTCCTTTAGATGTGCTAGGATTAGACTCATCCTGATTTTTGGGTTTTTGGCTCTTATGTGTTGACTGCAATTCTTGTAGCATATCTTGGATTTGTCCTTGAACAATTTCTCCAATTCTTTTAGCCCCATTCAATAAAAGATTTAAAATCTGCAATAAAAAATTAACAACATTACAGGGGAATTAAGTAATACCCATAGGTATCTTTATTATTTTAAATCATATTTTAAACATATTTGCTATAATTGACTTTGACCCTATGTTAGTACAAGAAATATTATAAACAAAAACGTTTTAAAAACTTACCGATCTAGACATGTCGAGGGAACAATTTGATAAATTTAATAGAAGTGTGGTAACTTCCTCAAGTCCTTCTTCAGAGCAGCTCTTGTATGTTAACACATTAACTGCCAAATTGAGAGCTCCTTCAGGTGCAGAAACACTTTCATAATTTTGTGTTAAACTCTTGGCTGTCGAGTTTGAATCATTTTTAGTCAACTCTGGCATGCCCATAGATATCACAGATAAAAGTCGAAGCAATTTATCAGTTAATTGTATACTACCCCTGATAACATTAGAAGATAGCATTCCAAGTAGTTGACCAAAAGCGGATTGTTCAAAAGATTGGATAATGTTATCATTTTCACTTCCCAAATTGAAATTTCCGTGACTTTTATTGAGACTTTTGCCCTTTTTGGTGCTTGCTGCATCAAGCTTCAGTAACATATCCCAGAAATCGGTATTTTCTGTTTTACATTTTGCTGTGGTTCCAGTTTTTGATTTTTCTTTAGCTTTTAATGGCAGTAAAAATGTTGGGAAGCTCCTTGATAATGAAGTGAATATATCTAATGCATTTCTGCACACAATGGGTGCAGCTTGAGGATGAATGGTAACACTAGAGTTACTTGAATTCTTCTCAGTTCTTTTACCTGGTGCTCTTGTAACAATAAACACATTGGCGTGACAACCAAGTGCAGCTTCCATACGTATATTTAGCCAATTAGCACCATTTCCCATATTTTTAGCATCTGTTGTTAATTTACTACTTAGAGGGCCAGGTTTCGGTATACGTTTTGGTTTGTTTAAATTATCATCAGGTTTAACGTGAACGCTTCGCTCAATAATGGATAGTAGAGCTCTAACTACCCAATCTCTAGTAGGTACATGATAACACAAATTTCTAATGACTCTGTGTAATCTTGCTGTATTCAATTTCGGATCATCAACAAATAGAAGCACCAACAAGCAAGATAGTGCTTCATGGTCTAACAATTGTCTTCCACGGATTTTAATATTTCCACTTTGACTATTTGTTGATGTAAAATCAGATCTCTGAGCCCATTGAGGTAATAAATGAGCAGTACTGAATCTGGATCCCAATCTTCCTCTAGTTGAATGTCTAATAATGGTAGTCAAATTGGCTTCTAAAAATCGTTCCTGGACGATTTGTCTATTCCTGGCTTCCCAATCTCTACGTAATGTCTGAGCTTCTGCTGCTAAATCTGGAGGTAATGCAGACATTTGAGAATCCTCCATATCAGACAAAATCTAAAAGATTTTTAATTATGTTTATTGAAAGAACTTTAAAAATAAGAAAGAAAAACTTTACCATAGTTCGTAATGACGGCTGCAATGTTTCGAAAAACGAAGCTGCATCAACTGGTTCATCTGGATTTGCTCTAGCTGCGGCTTGGCGTTGTTGCTCCAGACGTTGCTGAGTTAAAACTTCTTCTTGAAGTGATGGTGGCAAAGCAGCAAGAAATTCTGGGCTTACTTCACTTGAACTTCCAGCAACTGCTTGACCTGCAGCTGTGGCTACAGTTGTGGAAATTCGCTGTTGTAACCTTAACATCCTATGCTGTTCCAAAACCTTTAAAAATAAAAGAAAAAAATAGTATGAAAAATAAAAATATAATATAGCAGCAGCAGCAGTGCTGTGCTTCAACTGCCGACAGCAGATTCAAGATTGGAAGCAGCAGGATCGGACTCGATCAGACACTGAGCGTTACTGCCGCAACTAAAATTTTGTTAATTCCATTCTCCCCATGTAATTATTATATGGCACTCATGGAATCATAAGTATATGATAAAAAACACATATAGTGTAAATAAAACTTACTTCTCTACGCATTTCTGGTGGTAATGCTTCTAAAAATGATGGATCCACACCTTCTGGAATATCTTCAGCATCAGCATTTCTAATGTTTTCTCCTGTGGTAGTAGTATCACCTTGACTTGTACTAGCTTCTGGAACAACAGTGTCATTGGCATTCGATTGAGAATCATCTGCATTTTCAGTCTGAGAAGATTCAGATGTCGTAGTTGTAATAGTTGTAGTGGTTGCAGAAAAACCAGCAGCAAGGATGCTGCTGTCCAACAATGAGCATCTAGCAGAATTATACATATTTCTTAGTGTTGCAGCTAATCTACGACTTTCCGAAGTAATATCATCTACATTTTCCTCAGACTCGGTTTCTGGCTCAATATCAGGTTCATTTTGTTCATCTTCCCTACTTTCATTCATTAATTCCAATGAAGGGGTAGTTGACGATTGAATTGGAGGGAAGAAAAAGTTTTCTGAAATTAAAAGCAAAATTTTCAGGCTTGGTGGCAGCAGTTCAATTTAAATTGATTGATTGCTTCATAAAACACGTGTTTACAACTATGTATGTATGGACCCATTTTTTGAGCGAGATTTCACTTTAGGGTGTCGACAGTCTCTTTCATCCTAATTTTTACGTCTTTAATATGAGTAACAGGGCAGACCATTTTAAATCTCTTACTTATTTCAAAGTCTAATTAGCAATGAAAAAGTGGGTGCTTGTGGTGGTTGATAAAATTAAATCCACTTGAAAATTATGCAAAATTAGTAACTACCAAAACAGGAAAATATCAAAAACATTAATGACATCAATTTTTCAATGTTCCAAAAGTATTTGTATGCATAGTTATGAAAAAGAATATGAAGAGTTTTGTTTGTCATAACTAGGTGCGCAAGGTAAAGTTTGGTGTTAGTTGTGAATTCAAGAATCATAATTGCCAAATTTATAAAATTAATACAAAATAAAAATAACTTACCAACGTTTGGTAAAGGAGTTGATGCATTGATGCGAGGTCTGTCACCTCTGTTGGCATCCTCTTGTTGAACTACTGCAATACCATCAAGATCTTCTTCATCAAAATCTATAATTCCAGAGAGAGCAACTATTTAGAAAAAAAAATTTAATATTTAAATGAATTTTAGGTTAAAATAATTATTATTAAAGGAATCATAATTTTTATACAAGGCCATATTTTTACCTTCATTTGTAGTGGAATTAGTAGACTGAGCATTTTCGCTAGAATTATTTTCAACATTATTAGCATCAGTGTTTCCTTCAGGTTTCCCTTCTTCTTTAGCTTTAGTTACGACACGATTTATGTAATCTTGCTCCAATTTCTTTTTACGTTCCATCATTTCTATTTTTCTTAATCTGATTAAATTTGGTATAAGTTTGTTGCTGGTGGTAGTAACAATATCATGGGTGGAATCACCATCAACAAATCTCGACTCTTCTTTCCACCAATGTAAAACAACAGGAATGTGATTGATCGTAGCCATCATGCTGGGACCAAAGAAGTAACCAGTTTGATCGACAAAATCTATTTGTTCTTCAACAGAAGGGAAAATTCCAAAATTGTCCATAACAACAACTCGAGCTGAGTCGCGGCTTACATTAATAGGGGTTGAATGGGTATATAAACTGTTACCCCCGATATGAATATTTTGACCAGCAGGGCCAAGCAATCTAAAATATATAAATTCATATTAACACTACTATTATTTAGTAATAAAAAAATATTACCTTTGTAAAATTACAGGAGGATTTGCATTTCTTGTATTTAGTTGTAAGTATTGATAGCGTCTAGCACGATTTGTTCTTTGGGCACGAGCCACAGCTCCCGTATTATTTTCGTTATTGTGCCTTGAAACCAAGAGTGGGTGAACAGCAGGGGCTAAAAGAAGTATTAAAATTAAAGGTAATAAAGCTTTGTGGGTGGAAAATATTTGGACCCAAAAAGCAATAAATGAATAAGCAAGTATTTACTATTTTACAAAGTTAAACACAAGGGTTAAACATGATTTAAGGAAGAAAGCGCTTAGGCTAATTACCTGATTGATCATTGCCATTGCCAGCATCATCAAATATGGGGATTGCAAAACCGTTTTCATTCCATCTAACCATTCGAGGGAGAGAATCATTTTCAGATTCATGATCTGCATATTGAATCATCACAATATCTTCATCTCTATCCACATTTGGAGCTGCAGTAAATTTAATTTAAGCATTCATTTTTTAACATTTTCAAAATTAAACATGCAATATGGTAAGTTACTATAGCTTAAGTTAAAGTCAGGAAATAAATGTTAAAACAATTTAATTTTACATCATTGGAAAACGTAAATATTTACCTAAATAGGTTGGTTAAGAGAATTAAACCTATTAATATTGTTTTGACTTATTAATCACTAGTTCATTATTTAATTAATTTTTTAAGGACACATCATCACTCTAAAATCAAAACGCTAAATAACAAGTTTTGTATAAAATTTATAAATCGTCAAAAACTGAAAATATTTACTTCCAAAAATGGTTATTTGACTAAAATAATTTTAGTTAATAATAATTTTGTATAGAAAAAGTTAAAGTTACACGGCAAAATGCATTGTGAAATGAGTTGGTGTGTTAAAGAAAATCTAAAATTTAAAAATCTATTAAAACAAATTTCAATTTGTTTTCGTAAAACACAATTTAAGAAAATTTTTTTATCTAATAAATATGTGGCCCTTTTTATGTCAGTAACAGTTAATCCTTTATACACATACATGCAATTAACACATTTATAATTACCATTATCATATTCTTCATCTCCAAACTCCTCCTGTTCGTCCTCTTCAGTGTCAATATCCTCTTCTTCCTCCTCCTCATCATTATCATCTTCTTCGTTGTTTTCTCCTTCATCAAGAGCATGTTCAGCATTATCATCTTCCTCAACCTCATCCTCCGAATCACCTGAATCAGTACTCATCAACTCCTCCTAAAATGAAATGATAATGTATTAATAATATATACGGTAAAATATTTAAATAATATTTACAGTGGCATCTCTTTCATGTTCATAAGCAGCAACTAAATCGGTTACATCATCAATGTCCTCCATGTTGCCACCGTTGCCATTTTGTCCACGATCAAGTAAATGCTCCATAATTTCATCCAACACATTATCATGGACATTGCTGGATATGGGATTTCCATCAAGGCTTGAAGCAACAGCTGAAATATCATGTTCAGTATTTTCAGTATCTTCAACAGTTTCTTCTCCTAGTGCATTAGTAGCATCAGTTGAAGTTGTGCCACTATTAGCTCCATTTTCTCCCATATTCATTGTTCGCTGGCGTTTTTTAATATTGTTTCCGGTTATGTTGCCAGTTACTGGTTGGTTAACAATTTTTGATAAACATTCCATGGGTTTTAATGCAGAATTTATAGTCACAGGGAAGTTGGGACTAGACATATCCAAGCAATGAGGAACTCTGGCTAAATCATTAAAGATGCCTTTTCTTAGCATTAATCGGGCTATGTTGTTGACATTCGCATTAAAAGTTTGAGATTTGTAAATTCGAACTTGTGGAACAGGTGGACATTGCTCAATCATGCTGAGAATTATACCTGTAATATGTTGTAATCGAGTATGCTTTTCTGAAGATTCAGGCATCAATAAAGCTCTAATTAAAGCTGCTTTAACTTCAGTTACAAGTGTTGTTTGTGCTTCAGGAGCATGATTGCATGATGCAATACCTGCAATTAATGTTCTACACATCATAGAACAATCTCGATCAGAAACTGATTCATCCATGGGAAGAATCTTGTCAAATAAGAATGCAAGACAAGTACAATCTTCTGATAAATCTTCCAACATATTGTGATCATAAGTGTAATCAGTTATTAATTTTGCAACTCCTGCATAAGATACAACAGCATCTGCTAATATTTTTAAAATATTTTGCTTTGCTAATATTGGCCGTTGAGAAAAGTCAGCTTCCAATTTGTTCTCTATATTAGTATCACTTGATGTGCGTGTAAGTTTAGCACGCAAATCATCTTGACTGTCCAAGTTTAATATATCATTTGAAGCAGCATTGTTACTAAGTAAATCGCTTGCTCTTTGGCACATATTTGATGAACTACTTGCACTTTGGGTTCTATTGGCCTGGCTTTCATATTCTTGCTCTACTATCAATGTGACTTCAATGGGGCGAACAAGAGCGTTTAAAAGACTATAAACAACATCCATGGATTGTTGCTCAATCATGGATGGAGCGTGAGTGCGAGTTGATGGTTCAGTACTCAAAGGAAGTCTTGAATCAATGTCTTCATCAGGATCTACAGCAAAATAAAAAAATATTATATTATATTATCCAATAAGCAATAAAGTACTTACTTCTTCTTAAGACATTTTCAATTCTTAAAGTATTCTTGGCAACATCACAAAAGATATCAGAGTTTCTTGTGACGGCACTACCAATGCTTCTAAGTAGAAACATTAATTCCCTATAAGATGGTGGAAGAGATCCAAGAGTACGTCCACGAATAACTTTTTCCATGGCATAAGATAAAATCGAAGAACCTTCAAAGGTATGTCTAATTAAAAGCGTGGCTAGTGTTCTGAATCCATTAAATGCATATTTTTCCTTGATGTTCAGTAAGCAAGTAACACCACCTTCTTTAACAAATGCTTTGGCAATGTCAAAATCTTGTGTTAAACGTAAACAAACTCTCATAATAGCATGTAAGGTGTCACGATCAATATCAGTTTTCATTAATATAACACAACTACGAACAATGTCTTCCGCTTGCTCATTTGTGTAGCTAGGAATAGCAACACAACGAGCTTCCTCCTTTTCTGTGAGAGTTACTTCTTCAGTTTCCATTTCATCATATGATTCTATGGATTTAGAATCAACTATTTTCGATAGATTTACAGGAGTCATGCTAATTGGTCTGTTATTGTTGCTTTCCTCATTGATCTGTTGCATTGTGTTGAAACTTATAGAATAACGTCTTCTGCCACATGTAATCCTCACAGTTTGTTCACCATTCCAGTATGCATCATTGATAATTTTATTATTGGCTTCAGAGTATTTCGTCCACTTTCCAGATACAACATCAAACCACTTCCAGATTCGTTTTGTTACCAAATGCATATTTCTTTTACGTTGAGTACTAATAGCAACTTTTCCTAGAGAATCTAGCAGCAATAAAATAGGAGTAAGCCATTTAGGCACAGTTGCTTTTTTGTTAATAGATAATGCTTCTTCTGCTAAGCAAAGTAACTTTATAAAGTGTGGAACTAATTCACAACGATATATAGCTAAACCACAAGGACCACGCATATCAAAGTATGATGGAACTTCAAAAAATAGAGTATAGAGATGAGTGTAATATCCTAAACGTTGAGATAGCTCTGATTCGCAACACACATCAGTTGTAACTGTAGGTGTTTCTTGAAGTATAGTCGTTGAAATATCGTAAATTTCCAATAAGAGTCTGTCTAGTAAGATTTCTCTAAATTGAGGTCCATTTCTTTTCATGATAGTTACTAATAGATCACAAACCTTAAATACTGATTCTGGTACAAGTTCAATTAAATCTAGACAAACTTGTAATGCACCATTTGTGAAATCATCTATCAATTTTTCAGGTATGGGTTTGGGTTCTTTTGGTAGTAGCATATCCTTCTTTTTGGTTTCTGTAGAAGGTCCAGGTTCCCCCAAAGACATGGCAATAGCTAAAATAACTTGATCATCTTCAGACATGTCAAATTCAGTAGGTTGTGTTGTTCTTGCAGGTTGTGGATTAGATAATAAATATTCAGTGGCTTGTTCCAAGTTAATAGTACGTATAAGTGCTTCCATAGCTGGATCACGAGAAAAGCCCATGTCCAAAAGAGCGTTCAAACTTTCAGAACTTACATCCGTTTCAGATCGGTTATTTGCAGGGGTAGCTGCTGCTACTGCTGTTGCAGTAGCAGGAGGCGGTACAGTTGTGGCTGCTGGAGGAACTGCTGTTTCACTCTTACTATCATCCGTTTTATTTAATCTCTCACGTATGATTTTCTCACCTCTTAAAATATGTCGTAAAATTGTCAATATGGATTCACACATACGAACCCCATAATTTGGCAAAGGCCTTTTACCCCACAAGAGCATCACTGCTTCAAATGCATCAGCATGTATCTGCATTAAATATTTTAGGGGATCAAATGCCAAGAGTTTACAGGCCGGAGTCATTGCTCTGCTTGAAATCACATGGGGTGAATCTAAAATTGCTTTGGGGTTAACCATTTTTTCTAAATAAGACAACCATGCATCCAAAAACTCTCCAGTACCTAATAATCATATTAAATTAATTAATTACATTTATAAATGAAATAAACTTCCTACCTTCTGGTAGACTTGGGTTTTCTAAAGCACTTTCAATTTCTATGGTTCCACCTGCACTTAACGCCCACTCAAAAGCATGGAAGAAAGTTATTTGCCCTCCAAGACTGACAAATTTTTGAAGCATTAAGTGATATGGATATTTCTTTTCATCAAAAAGCATTGGACTTGTGAAACCCACACTGCAGATTAGAAAAGTCAATCTGAATTTTGGAACTGGACTTGGAGGTAATCTTGCAAAATTAAGTCCATTCACTAGTAGCAGGTTTAGAGCGGTAGCTACAGATCTTGCGTAAGTGCTGGGTAATGTTGGTGTTGATACAATGTTTTGCCCTCTTCTTTGGCGAATTGGTGTCCCAACACATAATTTTACCAACAATCCAAAAAGTTCAGCCAAAGCGCGGCCTAATCTAGAAGATGCACCCAACAGGGGCTTGATATACTTAAGCTGTTGACTTGTTGGTTTAACATTGGCGGGTCCAATTTCAGGGTCAACATCCATGGGGGATGATGAAGTTGATGGATTTGTTGTTAAAGCTTCTAGTGCTGAAGCTACATTATCACTTCCAGATTCCTACAACAATAATATTTATAATTCAAACAAAATTTTTATTATTTAAGTATTATGGTTAGATGTACAGAACTCTAGCAATTTATAATATGAAATTATTGTATGAGGGCTTATAGATTGTTATATATAGAGATATCATACCTTGGAATCATTTGGAGGTACATTCAACTTTTCCATGTCTTCCCTTCCAAAATCGCAATCAGATGGAATAACATCATCACTACAAAGGGCTAATAATAATGTACTTTCCCATACAAGTGAAGTAAATAATTCAGCGAGTCCTTTAAGGACAGTCAATCCATCATCAGAGCCCCAATGTTGTAACGATAATGTGCGAATTTCATTCTGACCAGTCCTACATACATGAACGAACATAAGGACATAGCCATGAGCTGCTCCCATAGCATGAAGAAGTGGAGTAGCTGACGCTGTACTAAAAGCAGTTTCTAAATGTGGAGCGTTGGCTAATTCATGCAACAACTTTGAGCCTCCGGGAACATCAAGATGCAAATATAGTGGTTTTAACCGTTGTAAAACCTCATTTAATTGAGATAAACCTTCTTCTAAAACTTTTGATTCATGAGCAAGGTTTAAAATACTCTTGCAGACAGATGCTACAGCTTGGGCAGAATTTGTTACTGGGCAATCAACGGGTAAATTTGGGAGTCCAAGAATTTTTAATAGAGGTACTAAACCTCCCTGTGCTACAAACTCACGACAATGATCGTCTGTTGAATTGTTACTGAGAATTGCATCAATAAATTTAGTTACATTTAAAATGTATTCTGTTAAAGCTATAGGTTGCTTTTCACTAGAATGTGGTTGGCTTTCTTGGCTATCAGTTTGAGCATTTTGTGAAGAAGTTGATGCTTCCTCTTCATCATCATCTTCTTCATCAGATGAATTACCTACAAAAAAATGGTTTTATAAAAATAATTTGAATTCCCACAGCGGAAAAGTCCGATTACTGAAGACCTTGTGCCTATCAAGGTCTGCAGTCATCAGAACTTTCCACCTTTTTCTGCAATGGCGAGCTAAACGTTGGCAACAACCAATAAAAATATGTCACCGAAAGTAAGAAAATTTACATAGACTTTAGTCGAGAAAGCTTACAAACCAAACTAGTATTAAAATTTACTTAAGAAACTGCCAGGAAATTAATATAATTTTAGAAGTTGTCCGTTCTAGATTAGACCAAACTAGCAAACTGTTTGTCGTCAGTGTAACGTAACCCAAAGAGTGTGTTTATTATTAAACTATATCTTACCGTCTGTATTGGTTGTTGATTGTGGACTTATAATTGGTGATACTTCAGATTTGCTGTGTGGACGCCAGCAGACATACTTTGGGTCACTTCCTAATTGGCACAGTTCATTTAAAAGATTAATAATAGCAGCTGTAGCATCAACTTTCAAACTTGGTTGATGCCTCATTAATTCATCCATAGCATTGCCCAAATTTGAAGCTAAAAAAAATTAAAATTGAAGATACTTATAATGATATTTTATAAAGCATATATTACCTGCATCACCCAATGGATCAGAACTTCTGCGTTTTCTCATGGCAGATAGATAAGTTGGGGAGAGCAACACTTTAAAAAGACGTTCAAAAGGTTTACACCGAACGAATGATGCAAGACCACGTGCATTCAAACAAAGTGCACTAAATACATTTGGTAATGAAGCAAGGACTTCTCTTGTAGCAGGAACATCTTTAACAAGCAAAGCTTGTAAAACAACATCTGTAAGACCATTGTCTTGAATAGTTGACAATAATGTGGGCTCTTGGAAAACATAAACTGTAACTACATCAGTAGCAAGCAAAAATAAAGAAGGCCCATAATATTCAGCATTAGAAATTATGTGCTTTAGTGATGAAGGTAAAGTTCCCTCCATTAAATGTCTTATATGTTCAGAAAATGTTGAATCTTGCAAAGCCTTTTTAAGAAAATTAAGCATTGATTTAAGTAATGCTGTACGTTGTGGAAGGCACGTTTTTCCTACGTTGTCTGGTATAAAATTGAATTCAAAGGGTACGATTTCCTCTTCCTGAATCCCATCTGAAGTGCCTGGTTTGTCCAACTCATTATCAGGTGCCAGAGACTTAAATTCAAATGTATGTTCATCGCAGCACAGATTAACTTCAACATCTAAGCGATTAATAAAACTTTGCAATCCACCATGTGTGTAGAAAGCTTGCATGTCGACATTAGTAATAAGATCTATTACTCTTACAGCTCTTGTTACAAACTAAAAATACGGAAATTAAATTTAAATGATTTACGAAGAAATTCTTAAACATACCGTAATGTGTTCTAATTCTACTCCATGCCAATTTATAACTTGTAAAAGAGATTCCATCATTCCGCAGGAAACGAGTGCGTCTCCTCCTGATTCATAGCTGGCAAGATGGTATAAAAAGCTAAAGAGGGCTGTTGCCAGAGGTAAAGGGAATCTAAGTTTTGAATCATTTAACATTTGTGAATTAACACCAACATCCATTACCAAATCCATCAACACAGAAGTTCCACTCTCAGGATGTCCTTCGGATGGACGCCCATCAGATTTTTTACTTCGTTTATCAAAAGTTTGACTTGTAAGGGAGGAAATACAATTGCGGACAAGTACTGGTAAAAAGCCATGGTACTGACTTGCTCCTGTTACATCTATTATGTTATTTAATCTTGAACCAGGTTTCCTAAAAAATCGCAAAAGTATGTACTACATCCC
This sequence comes from Gymnusa sp. GC000175, assembly GCA_030264735.1. Lineage (NCBI taxonomy): Eukaryota > Metazoa > Arthropoda > Insecta > Coleoptera > Staphylinidae > Gymnusa > Gymnusa sp. GC000175. Next base: position 17,099 of record JARJDX010034015.1, read on the forward strand.
AGAGAAGAACTTCGGAAAATGTACTTACTTTGGAAAATGTGGGTTTCTATCTAGGTGAATAATTGAAGTTAATGTCCTCAGAGCTGCAGAACGAATTTCAACTAAATAAGGCAATTTTAACTCAATCAGCTCCACTAATTCTTCAAGCAGGCCGTTATATAGAAGTGTGTGTGCTGAATCTTGAAGCGCATTGGCATATACAAGCACAGATAATGCTTGCAATCTTGCTTGGACACACAATAATCTGTTTCTATATACTGACAAATGATACGCCAAACGTACATGAGTGAATAGCAACATCTGGATTTAAAAAAAAACAATTTATTACTATCTGCATTTCTTTTTCATCATAAATTTTACCTCTTTATCCATAGGAATATTATAAATTGTCAATAAACTCTTCATAATTTCTCCTGGAGATTTCCTTAGTTGATCTACATGCTCTACATGTATATAAGTTATACTTTGTTTAGATTTTGGTTCATTCATTTTGGCATCTCGTAGTTCTTTAGCTTCTTTAGTATCTCTCAAATCTGAACAATTATCATTGTGAAATTCAAAGTGTAAAGTTGTAGCCGATGGAGGCATGGGCTTTTCATTGTTGCAGCAATCTGCAAGACCAAATCCGTTTTCTTTTCCTCCCCAACTCTAAAAAATCAGTAAATCAATTTTTATTCTAAGAAAAGAAAACAATTATTTACTTCAGCTAAAATATGAAGTCTGGATACAAGGGAAGCACGTAATTCACATTGCATTCGAGTTATGAAATTACTTCGCTTTGAAAACATGTAAAGGAGGTTCAATACTCCAAGCACAACGGACATATCGCTTGAAGCAAGTAATGCTAATAATTTGTCCATAGATTTGTAGGTGTGTCTTGAAAATGAATGCTCTATCAAGAGCGTAGTAAAGTGGAGAATCCATAGTAATAATTTTCGGTTCTGAAAGATAAAATAATAAAACAAACATTAATATATGAATAGAATAACCACTCCAAATTATATACAGTCGAACTTCCCCAAGTAGAATCATTATACAGTAAAACTTCCATAAGTCAACTTCTAAAAAAAGATTTTTTTCACAAATATTTGCGTCAATATCGCCATTTGTAGTTATTTATGTAGCTCGAATATTTTTAATGAACCATGAAGATTCGACTTAAGAAAGTTCCACATTAAAAAATTTGGAATTACAGAAAAAACTGCCATGTTGATGCAAAAATTTGCGAAAAAATGGAGATATATAAAAAATTGACTTATATAAATTGCGAGGTATGGAAGTTTGACTGTACTGTAAATTAAAAAATGGCTAGAATATACCAATATTGCATAAAATTATTTTTATTTAATTAATTATTATGGGAAGTACGCTCAGCAGAATATAGGTAGTCATTATCTATAATTCCTAATTATAAAAATCGCAAGATTTGCGAGGATATTTGGATTCATAATAATCCCCTTAACTTAAATTGTGAGCATGGTTTTGAAATCTCAAATACCTAGACATATTTGTTTTCATCATCAAATTTTCACCCCCACTAGTTCTTTCGTTTTATATAGGTATATACACCTGAACAATGTCTTTACTTATCAGACTTTCCGTCTTGAGAATGCTCCCTGCAGTGGCGAGTGAAAAGTAGGCAACAACCAATAAAAATACACGACTTAAAACCGAAAGTAAGAAAATTTACATAAAAAGTAAGTTAAGTAAGTAACATGGTAAATTCACCACGGAAAGAGCATAATTAGAATATTCATAAGAAACTTGGGATTGCTACAGTCAAGAATGAAATTAAGATGTTTTCTGTGCATGAGACACGCTTAATGCAAAGGTTTTTCGCCTGCTAAAGAAGATCCAAAATTTAATTTAAATATTATAGAGCACAAAAACATTTAAAGCTTATAATTACTTATAGACAATCAGGTCAAACAAAAGAGCATCTGCTAATGACAAGAACTCACAGCAAAGTGAAAAGCTGTCTCAAGTATTATTATGTTACAAAGCTTATATTATATTTATTTATTTATGCAACAGGCACACAGCCCCAAAATACAGTATAAATAAAATATAACATAGTGTGTGTTTTGTTACAGCGGATCGTTCAGAAAGAATTTTTTTGCTTGATTCTTATATAATTTAAGCGGCATGAATAGGGGTGGACAGATTGCCTAGTCGGGAGAGACTCGAGCTGGAGAATAAAGGCCATATGATGTTCTATGCAGTGGTATATAGAAAGGGTTGTTGTTCCGCAGGTTGAGGTCAAGAAAGACTGCAGTTGAGGACATACAAATAAATTGTTATAAATTTTAAATAATACTCTGTTCAACTTTAGGCTAAATAGGCCAGTTAAGGTGGCGATTTCATAGTAATCGTGGGTTATATTAACACTATTTAAAGAAGATATACCTGTAATTGGGGCTGTGTACTAGTAATTACCTCAGAAGGAGAGGATGAATAAAATTACTTGATAAAGTTGTTTTAGATATATGTGAGGTTTATACACCCATTATTATTATTATTATTATTATACAAAGTAAGAATATTGACCATGTAATCCTTTTGATTAATACACTCAATTAAATAAATACATCTAAAGAAACCTTTCGAAAACTTACTTAAGAACTAAGCAGCTGCGTTAGTTCGTAAATACCACATAGTAGATGTAAATTTTTGTAAATAAATAAAATAAAAGAACACGATACATTAAACATATTACACATTACAGCAGTAAATACAATCACAAATACTAAAGATACTAGAATGGCATAGAAAAGAACCACTGTAATTATATATAAATATTGCCTGCCTTTTTGTCACATATTACAATTAATTTACATGATGTTAAATAATTTGCCACTTAATTATACGACAATTAAAAGATATAAAACCTAAAATTTGAAATTTCTAATGTATACTGTTTAAAAGTATTAACAGATATTTTATAAAAATGAGACATTAAGAGTATGTAACAACACCTGTAAAATGTGATTCAGTTTTCAACAATACCTATTTAATTATTGTGAAGAGTGTAATTTATATAATTATACACCATGCACATTGATAAGTTAAAGAATAAAAACTTACAGAACTGTCGTAGGAGTCACATCTCAGGGCCCATCGATTTTCAATCTCATTTTCTGCAGCTTCATCAAGAATTGTATCGAATATGGCAAGAACTTCTTTCCAATGTCCTAATTCACACTTGCCAAATGTCCAAGTGCTGATCTTGGAAAGTTCTTCTAATAACAGTATGCGATTGCACTTTTTAAGGCGATCTATGAGCACCTTGCACTCAGCCGGAGGCTCCGAGGTGCTCTTCCGGAGGCGGCTGTGATCAATCTTCATAGTTCGTGTCTCGTCGTCTATCGACCCCTCATAGTCGATATCCTCACTCTGGTCGTCAACTACGGGAACACGGGACTAAGTACACACGTCATGAGAATAGTACGTCAGGACAAAACGGGCAATGTCAACCTAGAGTCAAAATACCATAAGTAATGTGCGTCGTACTTACTTTGATTGTAGTATATACTCTCCGCCATGATTCTTCATCATGTCATCAGTATTTTATCAATTTTACAATTTAACATATGTCTCTGAAACAAATGCCAAACCATCAAATTCAAACTAATACAAATCACACATCATGCTCTAGAAAAGTTATTGTGTAAGAAAAATTCAAAGTTTTATACTAATCCAATTTGACTACTGTAGGTACTATAAAGAAAAATAAAAAAGACGATAAAACAAATTCTAATCAAACATGATTTGATAAAAAAAACAATAAGCAACGATTACTAAGAATTCATACTCTAAAATCATAATCTAATGTTGCTTTATCACAGTTTTCTGACTCATAATGGCATAAGCTAATGAAATCAAGTTGCAATAATAAACATGCTGCAAAAACTTTTATACACAATAAGAATGTTTACAAACACATGATTTCATTCAATCTTATATTTTTTAAGACAAAACAAATTGAAATAACAATAACAAAAAAGAAAATACCATTTGCACAATCAAGTATACCTTTCCTTTATCATTCGCTTAAACAATAAATAATGTTAAAAAACATCCATGTCCTAATATATATTTGCAGTAGTTTAAATAGTGGAGAAATATTTTGCTTAGTCACTCTGTGACATATAGTTTAAGACTAAAAACCAAAGTTGAAAAGGCCTTATTAAACCACGAAAATGTATAATTGCATTGAAAAATTATGCCGGCTCAACAAAAATGCGTTGCAAATTTGAAAGGTTCTGTAATCTTTTATGTAGGAACGCTGGACGGCCATATTGAATATTGAAAAACTTAAACAAATTACATTCACCAACTAATTATTCTACTTACAACATTGATTTATATTTAAAAAGGATATTGTACCTTTGCGTATTGCCTCCAAATTTATATTGTTACAAAATTTAATGTAATCACTGTTATTCACACAAATATTTCAACACTGTCACGAATGGCTGCAAGGTGCAAGTGGTGCAAGGCAGTTCGAAATCAACAATGCAGTGAAGTTAGTGTTAGTTATACACAGCTTACAGCTACACCATGCCACAAAGTAAAACAGTGCCAACTGCAAAAATTTATTCCAGAAGAATCTTTAGTAACTAAAATTAACGTTGTTGCCAATTTTACTACAACTGCAATATTGCGCAAAAACGCAAGTTAAATAATCCAGAAAAAATACTAAAACAAAACAAATCTTGACACCGTTATCTACGAAACCTAACGGCGCTACGTTATAATTTAATTTTTTTTAACAAATTTGATTCCATTTAATAGAACTGAATTTTTGTTTTCGCGCCAATATATATTTTTTAAATAATATACTTTTACACAAAAAAATGCATTATCAAGCTAAAAAAATCGTTCGATTTTTAACAATATTAAGTTTATTCGAAATTTAATAGAATGAAACATTATTTTCTTTTACGTGAATCATAGCACTAATTTTCACTTAGTAAGACAGGACCGTACCTATCAGTTGCAAAAACAATACCGCCACATATCAATTTGAATGAACGGAATAATTAAATGACTTTAAAAAAATAAAAAACTGTATTTCGTATTAATTTTTTTCCATTAATTATTTGATTAAAAGTTTCGCAGAAAAATTAATTTTGATTCTATTTTATTTACCTAGGCTCCCCTAAGGAGGCGCAATTTACTTTCAAAAAACTATTTAAAATTTGAAAAATTTTGTCCTCCTAAGGGCTCGCGTCCACAGTGTGAAAAACACTAGCTGAGTTTTGGAAAAAAACAAACCTCTCTGAATTTTTACTTTTATAGTCACAACGTGAATTACACGTATGATCACATGTATGAGTTGGCTTCAAGAAATGCAATTATGTGCAAGGCAACAGTGATTAATGTGGCCGATTAGATTAGGTACTTTATTATACGCAATTTATTAGGTATTTAAAATTGCCGATTAGATATTAAATCGCAATTTATTAAATATTTAAAACTACCAATTAAAAACCTAAACGCAATTTATTAAATATTTAAATTTTATGTACCGAGCAGTAGAGAAAATTTTGTAATTTAAGTAACAGGGTACACAAAAAGTTTGAAAACGATCAAATATCTAGAGAAATACACTTTTCATTTAAAAACCAAGTACCATGTCAAGTAACGCAATTATCTGCGTACATTTTTAACTTTGCATTGTACACTTAAAAGAAGCGGTGCAATATCCAATTCGAAAAAGTGATAAAAAGTAAAGGTAACTTTCTTCAAACACAAGATCGTTAATATAGGATTATGAAAAAAAGAAAGCAATAGAACAATCAAAACCAACAGCCATTATTAATTTTATCTGGACTGTAATTTTAAGTTTCAGAAAGGAATCATGTAGACGCACCCTGTATATTTCATTCTTTGCAATTGGCCTTGGAGTTGTTTACTTTTAGCTGCGCCGGACAGAAGTTGCGCATGAGCATAAAATCCGTAGATGGTATAATTTTGTTCACTTTACAGGGTGCGCCTAAAGTAAAAAAAAACATGCACCACTGAAATATTCAGCAACAATTAACATGCAAAATGGTGAATCAAGCAATGCGTCCATTCCTAATGTTTTGGTTAAAAACTTGAAACTGTTTGAAATCGACATATTTAGAAAAGTTAGTACAAGACGGTAGGAGAAAAGAATAAAAGGGAACTTTAGACAATGAGTAAGATCATATTTGAAACACATCGACATTTTTAGAAAAGGTAGTAGGAGAAAAACAAAGTTAGAAAACATAACAATAAGTACATATACATCCACATTTTGACAAAAGGTAGTAGAAGAAAAACAAAGAGTTAGAAAACAATAGGTTTTGGCATGTTGTGTGTGTGTGTGTATATAAAGGTGACTACAGACCGCCCGTAACAGAAGTTAATACGTAACCACAAATTTTAAATATAAAAATGGCTGCAGACCGCATGTTCGCAGTTAGAAACACGAATTTAAACAATGTAACTTCGGGTCTAGACACCTTTATTATACAATTGTTATTAGACAAATATCTTACCTTATCAAAATGCACTACTGAAATATTTAGCAACTCGCATAAACAACTAAGTGAATCATGCAACACGTCCACTTCGGACAAAGATTCGGCTAAAAAGAATGAAACAGCTTGAAATTATCGACATCTTTAGAAAATTAAGTAGGAGAAAAAAGAATGGAGGGGAAGAAACATCATATCTGATTGGCGCTTAAACTTAAATCAAACCATTGAGTTATGTTCGTTTTTAGTAGTAATATGCTATTTAAAGGCAAACAAATTTAAGAAAATTATTATAAAATATCACTTTTCTGTTCATCACCTGTTGGTTGTAAATTTGTACGTAAACATATAAATGCAAATGAAAGGTCTACCAAACTTGGTGTGCGGCGAGTAGTATCTAGTTCTATTTGTAAACTCCCCTTTGCCTCTTGTGACGTTGCACAGGAGGGCGTAAGACAATTTATACAAATACAAATTCAGGTCTACCAACCTTGCGTATGACATATTTTTATCAATTTACGGAAAAAAATTATTTATTATAAATCACTTTATAATATTAATAATGTTTGGAACTTCAAACAGAAAATGTAATTTTATAGTCTATAAAAATATTTTATAATTTTGTTTGGGTTAATTAAAAAAAAACACTTAATGGAGTTGATCCCGTACAGTCCGAACCAAAAGTAAACGCATAAAAAAATATTCAACTAATGTTTCATTCAATTCACGACTGAATTATGTTACAGAATCTAAAATTAATATTGAATAATATACAAAAATTATAGTTTAAAAATTCCAAAACTACATATAAGTAAAAACAATACTTTGACAAATTAACTTCTGATGGGAGCGGTTACATGGTTTTAAGTGATTATAAAATTCTTAAAAATATCTAATAATATATTTAAATTTAATAGAATGGTATATTTAAATTTAATAGAAGGTAATAATTCATAAAAATTGTTAATTTTATAATAATGGATTTGGCAACGTTGCAAGTTATTGGTGTGACATTATGGCAAATGTCACACAATGTTTTATAATTCCATAAACTTTGTATATCCATAATACATTTTTCGATTAATTCATACATATTTATTTGTAATATATGGATAGTCATATGTTGCTCATATCAAATTTATCTTATATAGAAACGAAAATTTAAATTTGCCGCGCCCGCTCAATGGTATGCAACGTTGTCACGTTTTATTTATAAATTTTTGCTGCTGTCAGTTCAAAATTTTTCTTTGCTTTATTAATATTAACTAATAGATGAATCCTCCGAATGTCTTCAAAATTTTTGCACAGAGCTTTTTAAATACTTTTTATATAATTATTCAAAGTTTCATCTAATTATCTCCATTGCATCCATAAATCAATATTTTTTTTGCACAAACGTGTCGTCTTTGTTTGATATTTTGACGTATTCCATAAGGATACGTGGTAACTTATTTATAAAATATCTCGTAAAAGAGCTTCGAAATTTTTTGAAATTTTGCACAAATTTATTTTTATATGACATCTCCTACATCTGCAAAGTTTTGTCTAAGGTCCTAACTCCCTTTTAAATCAAAATTTAAAATAATTTCGTACTATTCGTTTCCATTGTAAACAGAAAAATGGCTGGAGATAAATCCGACCTTGAGCATATCCACAAAACTAAAACTTCTGACCAAACAAAGCTTTTTTGCAAAATGTGTATCGTGCCCCAAACGGATTTCAAATTTTTTCAACACTTTTTGAGATATCACAAAAAAAGTGACGAAAACTTGCGAAACTCACAAAATTGCGCCTAATTTAAAATTTTTTAATAAAAATGTTCGCAAATCGGTAAACGCACGCCATCTTATAAAAAAAAATGTTATTTTAAGCGCCTTTCCCCCTATTTTTCAGTTCTTAAAATATCAAAAAGTGCGAGCAGTGAGTATGAAAGTCATATTATTTTTGCGGTTTTTCATCGAGGCGAAGATCTTACTTATTCTCAACAAAATTAAATCGTAATGAGCGACTCCAAATTAGGGTGTTTATGGTTGATTTTTTTAAAACTCAACATTTTTGACATTTACAAAAAGCAAAATTTTTATTTTTCCAAGCCTAATATCTCCTTTACCGTACAGTTTTTGTTTTTAATTGTATATCCCAGAAATTTTCTACCACTATGAAAAATACTTGAAAGGGGTACGCATGCGTCGAAATTTGGAAAACATTGCTTTACAGTGTAAGTTTTCTTACTTTCGGGTTTAAATTGCGTATTTTTATTGGTTGTTGCCAACGTTGGCAACAACCAATAAAAATACGCGACTTAAACCCGAAAGTAAGAAAACTTACATCGACCTCAGTCGCGAAAGTCTAAATTCTAAATTATGGCTTTACAGTATTTGATTGATAACAAAATACGTATAATCAACTAGTGGACTAATTAAAAACTTATATTTGCAGAATCTTCAGCTGGTTAGCTTAGGTTTGGTTGGAATAAATATTTTACTACTATAAATTAGGTATGTAACATTTGTCATCATCATTACACATTGTAGATAGCAAATAACAAAGATTTTTAAAACAGCATTTGCCTTTATAATTTTAAAAAAACAAACAATACTAGATAAACATTGTTTATAAACATTTTAAAATATTTTGTAACATTTATTGTAATATTGGAGTTAAACTGTTGTCTGTCAAGTCTTAAGGTTATAATGTTTATTAAACTACTTTAGATAGTTTTTTTTGCGGAAAATCGTATAGTAGTTGGTTAGTAATGTACATTACCTCATTACCTAATAGTAAATAGATGATTACTACTGTGCATATTCGTTCATTTTAAAGTTAAACGTCTTGTGACACTGCAGTGTAAGGTAAGTCCGAATATTAACAAAGATAACGATAAAGATGAAACGCATATCTCTGAAAATAAGTTTTATGAAAAAAAGATAAAATTATAAAAATGTTCTAAATTAAATTGAGAAGAAATATGTATTTTTTTTTTAAATTCTAATCAATAGTGTTACTTTTTTATGTGCAAATACTTTTGTATAGTGGCAATCTGTAGTAGTAAAATGCCCATATCTCTCTTAATTTTCTAGCTCTAGCATATTGACCCCCGAGAAGCTTATTTTGTACTTAGCCAAAATCAAATCCATTTTAATTTTAAATTTGCTAAGAAGTTTTTGACACTTTTTTTTTAAATATAAATTTAATAAATATTTTGGATATAATAAAAAATCAAGTGAAAAATGCTCAAAATCCAACAAATAATCTTTTTTTCGTAATAAGCGACCCCAGATTAGGTATTAGTGTTTATAGTTGATTTTATAAAACTATTTTTGACCTTTTCAAAAAGCAAATTTTTATTTTTCTATGCCTCACTATTCCTTTGTTTTTCAACCAACACAGTTGACCAAACAAAGATTTTGTAGTAAAATGTGTCAGCTATAACGTGATTTAGTCGGGTTTTAAAGATATCTTTGTAACTATTCGAGATTCGCGAGAGAAGTGACGAAAAATTGCGAAAATTGCACATAAAAATGTTTTCAAATCAGAGAACACTTCATTTTCGTAATCAGCACCCTCATCTTGTGAGAGAAACGTAATTTTAAGCGATTTTTATTTTCACCATTTTTTAACCCCAATATGAACAATACGTCAAGTGAAAGTAAAAATTATTTTCGGTTTTTTATCGAACCGAAGAATAAAGCAAAATAAAATGCCCATACCTCCCTTAATTCTTAAGCAAATTGACCCCCGAAGAACTCATATTATACTCATAAAAATCTATTTTAAAGCAACGCAAACGAATTTTAAATGTGTTAAAAAGTTTTTGATATATTTCGAAAAAACTGTAATTTGAGTGAAAAATGCCCAAAGTCCGGCATGTAATATTTTTTTGTAATAAGCGACCCCAAATTAGGTTATAAATGTGTGTTTATAGTTGATTTTTAAAAACTTAACATTATTGGCCTTTTTTAAAAGTTAAATTTTGTTTTTCCAAGCCTCAAATCATATCTCCTTTGTTTTTGAAGAAAACAATTGACCAACGTGCTTTTATCGGACCATAACCATCTTTTCGTAATAAGGGATCCCAAATTAGGGCACCAATATTTGGGGACCCTTTAAAAATGTTTTCACTTTTATTTTGTGTAGAATGCTGCTCTTTTTTATTTATTTATTGCCACAGCATACATTAAAGATTAGAGCGTTGATTGAAGTATTACATATAAATACTTTAATCAACGATTAAAGTATTACTTTAGACAGCCATCAGTGTCTGGTATAAAATGCTTTTTAGTTTTTAGAATTTATTTCTGGTGCGCAATTTATTTAAAGAAAACTAAACACAAAGAAATTAGCGATAAAGTGCATATAAATTTATATCTTTACGAGTTGTATAATTTACTAAACATTCCATTGCAATTATTCAATGTTTATTGTTCTCATTGCACAATAATAATCACTTATGCAATTTTTATACATAGACGCTACATGCGTTACCAAAAGTTTTAATTCTATTTTAAGTATATTATTGTATAACGTTTTATAATAAAACTTTTACTAAATGAATTATTCCCTTTTTTAATAAAAAAATAATTATAACAGCAACAGATATATTGTTTAAATTAATATCTAATTTAGTTATCTGACTGGCAACTATCTTTGCATCGTTAGTTGCATCAGTTGTCAGATGTCATCTAATATCATCATGGCGCTTGATGGCGCTGAATTGTTATCACAACACTGCTTATTACTTTTCAGTTAATTCACAAAATGTAAATTAAATAGTATACAATTAAAGAAGATTGGAATTAATTACATATTTTAAGAATAAATATAATTTTTAAAGATGTGTGAAGAATATTCAAGAGATATGATGAAGGTTGCTGTAGCCAAAATGTTACAAACAATAGGGTGGAATTCAATACAAACAACACCTTTAGAAATATTAACAGATATAATTGTACAATATACAAGCCAAATAGCCAAAACAACTCATGATTACGCTAATGAATGTAAGTCTCGTAAACTGAGTTTTCGATCGAAATATTTATATTTATCTTTTTTAGTTGGTTGTGTTGAACCAAATTTGGATCATCTTGGCTTGGCATTTAGAGATATTCATATAAATTTAAGTGAACTAGAAGAATATGTAACATATGTAAACTTTGGACAACCACCAACCCCCGTTCCTAAGTATCCAATTGCCAAGGAGGATAATCTCAACTTTTTGAAACCTGGAAGTAAAGAAGTTGTTACAAGACAAGTACATATTCACGAACATTTACCACCAATGTATCAAATTAATGAAGGTATGAACAAGAATGACAATTTAAATCTCGGAATCAAAATTATTTTAAAAAAAATATACTTAGATGCTTAAGAAAGTTTGACTAAATATGTTTTTGTATTACGTTAATTTATAATTTTGTATCGTTTGAGAATTAATAAATAATTTTTAGTTATTAGTTGCAATAAATATAGGGCAGGGCTGCCCAACCTTTTTGTATTCGCGATCCACATTTTTTGTATTGTCATCGTGATCGACTAATATACAAAAAAAATCTTTTATAACTAACCATTGTAATATACAGGGTCGCAATAACAAAAATTTGCGACCCGGGCAAAAATTTCAATTGGTGCCCCCCTCCAACAAAAAATAAACAAAAACTCATAATACATATTTTTAAAGATATTCAAAATACAGACAATACACTTTTATTAATAAAAAACGGAATAGAAGTGGGTATCTACTTAATAAAATCTAAAAAATGGAGGTGTGGTCACCACACCATTTTCATTTACGAATTTGAAACATATCCGTTACTTTTAATAGAAACATAACATATTTCATTAAATATCAACCAATTAGGTTCGCAGTATGTCTCTGCAACTTCATTTTGTCATCTGTCGCTTTTGAATAATATATAACCCATTTCTTTAATTGTCAGCTGATTGTAATGACACTATCTGCTACTTGATGGGAATAAATTCAATAAAATGTTGCTTAGCAACGAATAAGGATGAGTTCTTAAAATGTTAAATTTTGAAAAAATGAAAGAACAAAGTACTCTTATGTTTTTTTTTATAAACTTGAGTTTTTGAAATATTTGCAAAAAAACGAAAAACGAAAACAATAAACTACCACTTCCCGTTAGTGAATTTCAGCCAAAAA
>JARJDX010034030.1:0-12860 GCA_030264735.1 Gymnusa sp. GC000175
GCAATTTTTTGTAACATTAACCATTTGTGCGTGGCGATAGTCATTTGTTTAATTTTAAATGGCAACCCCTATTTTTTTAATTTTATTTGGATAGGTCTCGTTATTCTGAATTCAAATATGTATCAAAATTCTGCACCTTCATAACAAACATTTTAAGTAAAATAGCATTTAATGTAACGCAAATTGTAAAGTGTGTATTAAACAAATCTCATTTTGCTATGGAAAAAGAAGAAAGTTAATCGCGAATCAAGTCAAGGTAATTTTAAGAAGCCAAAGCAAGATTAAGGAAACTCTTTTTTAAGGTAACGACTGTATTTTTTTCTTTTTTCATAGCTAAATGGGATGTGTTTGATGCACCACTTAACAATTTGCATTACTTTAAAATTTAAATGTTATTTAAGTTGAAATTTTTGTTATAAAGGTGCATACCTATTCAATAAAATAAAAAAATTGTAGGTCACCATTTAATATTAAACAAATGACTATTACTACGCGTAACTGTTAATGTTACAAAAAATTGCTTGACGTATGAATGTAAAGGAGTAAGTACCATTTAATTTCAAGTATCGAACTTTAAAATTGGTTAAAAAAATAACTGAGTTATAGCGTTAACGGTGTTTGGTATTCACCTCAGGGTGGATAGAAAAAAAAAATGCTGTTAAAAACCATTTTCCCTAATCTTGTTTTGGCTTCTTAAAATTAATTTGACGTGTTTTGCGATTAACTTTCTTCTTTTTTTATGGCAAAATGTGATTTGTTCAATACACTTCTTCAATGTTTGAACATTGCAATAGGTTAAAAAATAACTGAGTTATGGCGTTGGCCGGGTTTTGGTATCCACCCGGTATATTGTGGTCGATTTTCGAGAAAGTTATTTTAGTGTTTAGTGATTGTTTGGCTATCAATCACGCTTGTCGGTTTTTATTTCGAATTTTGTTTTCATACATTTTAAAACACGCCCGACTTTTGTAGATTGTAAGCTACTTAAACATGTATCAATCTTCTTATATTTATTATCCCAGGTTTGTTTTTCTTTTGTGCAGTCATACGCTTTACCTCACTGATCTGAGTTTTCTATTCCTACCTTGTTTCATCATATCTCTGCATAAGTCAGGTATTGTAGGCTACCTTTTTCTTCTCCATCTCTTGTATAATTTAATCGGTCCACCAAACGTGATCCCTTCTGGTTTTGTTACGTATTCCTAGAGATTATCTTGCTGCCTCATTATTTGCATTATTGATACGGATATTTTCTTCATTAAATTTGTCTGGGATATCTTCTCTTTTGCGTGCTTCATCTGTTTTGATATAAGTTTTATATATTGTTTTGTTGTAGAAGATGCAGTCATTTATCCGTATTCAGGCCTAGTTTCTTAAGCTTCTTTAGTTATTCCAATCGTTTTATACAAGAAATAGATAATATTTGAACCCATCCTTGCATTGTTTATTTTCACTAAAGATTTTTGTTTGATTTTCATATAATCAAGAATAAATTTTTGGATGGTCGCTCCCATGTATATCGATGTATATCTTTATGCTCAAAGAAGGTATTTGTTACTTTAAGTTGGTGCTGCCTGCATAGATTTACAAGCATGTCCTCACTTCATTTAACATAATTTTACCAAATTGTTCAACTACTATCTTTTGTCCTTGACTCTATTCTTGATATGGGCTGTATCTAATTGTAGTCTTAAATATATGTAGAAATCAACCTTTATCTACGCATACGCATCGGTGGGTGCGTATGCTGCTATGATCACGCATCACCCGACCATAACCTTTTAGGGTCACTTCTAGGCATCTTTTATCTGATTTATTACACAATCTTAATAGACTTATATACTTTTTCCTAAATAAAATGGATACCCCTGCCTTTCCCCACCACCCACCACTGATCAAAAGTGAGGGTAGTTCTTTGCTTACTCATAATCATTGCCTTTTCTTTCATGTAAGTAAGACATACAATATCTAGGTTTTGATTCTGTGATTCCTTAATACCTTCCATAGTTTTTTTTTGTTATTTCCTGCAAATTCCCACTACCTGTATTCATAGCCCTTTTTCATTACTTGTGACGTTTACTGTGTGACTGTCTGGCTTTGTGGCTTAGGTGTATTAGGAGTTGTATAAAGTTAGTTTTTGAGTATTGGGATGCTAGCCCAATACCTCAAACCCCAACCTGAAGGAAAACTTTTATGTAGGGGTTATACCAGTTTTCAGTCGCATATCACCCACTTCTCTTAGTTATGTGACAACCTTCAATTGGTTGCCATACATGGTGCTGGGGTCATGCGGCAAAGAGCCCATGGACGTGGAAGTTAAATTTGCTAGCAGAGCTGTTTGCCTTACAGAAAACTTTGCTCAGATTTTTTGAGAAGTGCTATGTCGGCATTAGCACTACTATTCGAGATCCATACCAGCCTTGGACCACCCTTTGTAATTTTTTCCATTGTCTAAATCTAGCTCTTCAGTTTTCACCTACTTATTTTTCACAATATATTTACTTTGATTTTAACTTAAGTATGGTAATCGTGCATTTTATTTAGATTATATCAGATGCACACATTTTGAGATCTTCTTTGCAAGAATTGACGTCAACTTGTATAATTTTTCAGCTTTTTCCGATGTCCTTACGGTTGAATACCTGAAGATGGTGTATGTATATATTATAACCCATAGAAAAAAATATGTAGAAGGTTGTAGATTTTTATTTCAGTTGTAATGCTCTTTAATAACATTTATATATGAATATTAAATGCAAAATTCTTTTATCTTTATTATAAAAATATTTAAATTTTTTTAATAATATTTAATTAATGTGTTATAAATGCAAATGTAAATTATTATAATAATAAATATATATTAATAATTCATACCAGACATATTTATTATTCATAAATATAAATATTAAATGATATAACATAACACACGTTAGTTGCAAATGAAATAATTATTAAATTATTTTTTTATTTAAAATGAGAATAAGTAATCAATATACGGACAATGCGTATTTTAAAAGAGCACTTTATTTTTATTAATATTTTATTTCATTCTGAAATGTATTCTGTATACACCCCCAATCTCGATTTATATCTTTTAGTAAAACATCTCGAATCTTGTTTTTTTTTGTAATAAAGAATGCTAAAGTATATGCGGGTACAATATTGACCCAGTTTGTTTTGCGATAAATTGCGATTTTTTTTCATTATTTGGAAAAAAATCGTTTATAAATCTGCAATGGGGCGATTTATTTGATCCATTTCAAGTGTAAGTGAGATTGCAAACGACAGATCGCCTGATTAAGAGGCTTTTATTGACCACAATCGGACTATAGTGCTTTCAATCGGTGCTTTAAGGCAAAAGATTTCTATTGTGTATAAATTGTAATTGTTAACCCAAAAACTATTGAGAGAATTAGGAAGAGCTTCACTTTTATTTTTTACTTTATAATGTTTTTAACTTAACATCACTATAAATGTAATTGCTATAAGGTATAAAAGCTAAAACACAAATGTAGCACGCAACAAAAATTGTAATTTTTTTTAACTTATTTACTACTATTTTACTGTGCAAAAAAAAACTTCATACTCGGGCCATTTTTGAACAACCGTAAAATTTTACTACTGCATTTTACATTTTTACTACTGCATTAAAAAAAATTACTGCTGTAACCAATTTGAAATTAACCGGAAGTAAAGCTTCTTAAAAACGGTAAACTAACGAATGAAGGACGAACCAAGCAATTATTCCAAAAACTTATTCTATTGCTTGTAATTCATTTTTTTTTACCGATACCGATAATTAATTTTATTTATTTATGTAAAATAGAGTTTCCATAAACTGGAAGTGGCATCGAAAATGGTTAACATCAAGTTTAAAAATGGCAAACAATGTTCAAAATGCAATTTTGTTGTCACAAAATAATAGTGATTGTATCTTTGGACAGTATTATGACTTACGGTGTATAATTAATTTGATAAAAACAGTCACACGACAAATTTTAAATAAATGAAAATAGTAATCTAGCCATGTTTTAACAATGGTTTTAATTTTTCTTAGATTTCTTTGCTTTTCAGTTTTTTTTTAAATATCTCGAAAACTGCTAAAATAATTTTAAATCGTTTTTGTAGTTTTTGTAATTTTTGACTACAAAATGAGCTTCTTCGCTTAAGAATTAAGGGAGATATGGATTATTTTACTTTGGTCTTCGCCTCGGAGAAAATCCTTAAAAAACGCTTCTCCTATTAAAAAAATGGAGGTGTGGTCACCACAGGACTTTCATTTATGAATTTAAAACATAACTAATAGACTCATAATCATACCTATATTTTATCAGCCAATTAGATTGACAGTATGTCTCTTATGAAAGGTATATTGGCAATAACTCCGATAGTGACTTTCACGGTCACTTTTGAATTATCTATAACCCATTATACTAATTATTAGCTAATTATTATGACAGTATGTATCTGCTCCTAGATGGGCATAAATTTAATAAAACGTTACTTACCAACGAATAAGAATGAGTCCTTAAAATGTTAACTTTTGAAAAAATAATAAGGGTAATAGGGTTGTTGCATAAACTTAATAGTTTTTAAATATGTATTTGCAATGAACCGAAAAACATAACCTGAAACCTCCCAACGTAAGAAATTTAAATATGATATTCCAGTTTAGCCATCTGCACTGTAGACAAGACAGAGACACACAGAGAAATAGACACACACAGACATTATAACTTTAAATCAATAATACATTTTCCCACATAAATTACAACAAAAGTACACATTCTAAAACTCTCGGGGAGAAAAATCTATGATAGACTTTTTAATGACAAATGCAATGAACCGCATTGCATGCAACCGCAAATGCATTTACCCCAATACTATACTAGATGTAAAATCACTCACGTCAGCCAATGCTGGAACAGATCAGCACATTGTTCTTTTTAAATATAGATATCACCTAAGAAAGACTGCAAATAAAAAAACCAACAGCAAACGCTTATACTGCACGAGATAATAACAAAATAGAAAAACAACCCGATCAAAACCACAGACTTCAAACACAACTTTTTCTGAATGAAGGGAGTCGAAAACTGATTAAGAAAATGATGGGCGTTTTTCGATTTCAAAAGTTTACACGTGCCATTTTTGCAATTTTTCGGACTTTTTTCCCGATAGCTCGAAAAATAACAAAGATATTTAAAATCCGATTAAAGCACCTAAGAGCTGATACATTTTACAACAAAATAGTTTTTTGGTAAATTGTTCTGGTTTAAAAATATAGGCGATATTATGAGGCTTGGAAAAAAATTTGAAAAGCTTATTACGAAAAAATAATTATTTGACGGATTTTGGACATTTTTCACTTGATTTTTAAACTTTTGTCCAAAATATTTCAAATTTACAGTTTGTTTAAATATTCACATATTTAAAATTTGTTTGCATAGCAATAAAATAGATTCTAACCAAAGAAAATAGAAGACTTGCAGAAAAAATATATATCAGAGAAAAAGTAATGTAAAATAAAGGCAGAAGTTAAAATCATTTGTCTTCACCTACTGGAAATATAAAAAATCCTTTTTACACTGAGCTATGTACCTAAAGAACAGAAAGCGGGTTAAAATAATATGCATTCAAAAAACGGGTCGAAGACTAGGTCCTATGGTCCACTTAGCTGTATTATTCTTCTGAAAAACAATTAGAAAATTTTGGATAACCTCTTCTGAGAAGTGTTTTAAAGCAAAACTCGCTTCATATGCAGCAATTTGCTTATATGCCTTTTATAGTCTTACAAAAGATACCCTCTTTAACATAAGGAAATTGCATTGGATATTTTCTTGGAATATAGGAAAGCTCTTAATAATGCAACATACGACACTACCGTATAATCCTAGCCCAAGACTTATTAAGTATCATAGCTAAATGTTATCGAGAAAAAAGCTTTAATGTCAATCCAGAGAAAACTAACCAACCAATATTACAAAAGTAATATGGCAGAATATTGTACTCTCTGAGTAAGTGCTTTTCTGGTAAATATTAGGTATAACATTGAATATACACATAAAAGTGGTAGTGAACCTTAGCGGTCTAGGCATCCGTATACTGAGCTCAGAATCGTGGATGTGGGTTCGCACCCTACCACAATCAAAACTTTTAAATGCTCTACACTGCCAACTTTTAAACCCTCTTTGCCAGCGTGGGGGTGCATGGAGCATGGAAAAATAAAATTCTGGTCCGAAGTATATGTAATAATTTCAGTGGTTAGAAATCCAAGTTAAACTCTGGGTCTACCTGTAATGTAAGTTGCCAGACCCACTCATCTGGAGAACAAATCAACGATGGGACTGAGAACATGCAGTAAGCCCTTTGGCAGCACATGGAAGCTTAAACCTACATAAGGTGCACATTATGATAGACCCATTTTTATATATGGCACAGGCACAGAAAAAGCTTCATGTTGTCTAAAGACTGCCTTATTTTGGGAAAACGAAAGCTGCACCTACCACAAACGCGCTTTAAAGAGGTAATTAATAGTGGTCATCCCTCTTACAGGCTGAAATATAGCAAGAAAGAGGCGCACAGGTGCACAAAAAGGGCGTTACTAGATCATACTTTTATTTTACCACAGATAGTCCTAAAATATCTCAAAGCCTTCAACTATGTTTCCAAAATCATGTAGAAATTTAAATAGGTTCCAAACTGTCTAGCCAACAACAAATGTTGGTATTCGCCTATACAGGTAAAAAATGAAATGTTTATGCTGACGCACTTGCTAAGCAAGGGTCGATATGTGCAAAATAACACAATAAATAAAATAGTTTTTTAAAACCTGAAATAAGACTAGTTACTGGTATTCTTATGGTCACTACCTAATAAACAGTACTCGTAGACTATGTGATAGCTGCAAAACTATATACTTTGAGAGTTGGGGTACTATCTCGTAGAACTTTAATAAACTTTACTGAGGAAGTTAATTATTTAGAAGAATATTAGTAGTATAGTACAAAAAGCCATTTTAGGTGTTACTGTTAAAAGGCTGCCTCAAGCCAATGGACTTCGACAGGTTAGGTTTATAGATGTGACAATAATTTTTAAGGTGACTTTTAACTGTTTTTGTCTATCTTGTATTTTTTGTTCGAAAAACAATACTTTTGAACGTGACTATCTCGGAACAAGTACCTCAATAATTCTAGATAAAGTTAAATCTAGAATTATTAAAGGGGTCCAAATTTCAACCTATATCATATTGTATCTTACCTGATTTTTACCATAATAATTGATCCTTATTTTAATTGATAAAAATTTACAGATTGTATTTTCTCTCAATATTTTTTATTAATAAGAAAAGGAATTTTAATTTACTAAAATAAGGAATATCTGATTACACGGAATTACTATTAAATTACTACCGATATATATTTTTCTTTAAGACGATTGATTTCTATATCAATTATCATCTTTAGGTCATAATAAATATATTTTAGGGCAAAAATTATTACAAATATAAAATATATTTAGTTTGAGTTTTGTCATAATAAAACAAATATAAAAGTTATTATTTGTTTAATAAATTTTTTTAGGGAATAAGATTTTTGCAGATTTCTTTTAAATGTTTACCTAAAGAATCGAATATAGGATCTTTTGTTATTATTTGATAAAATTAATAGTAAAATTTGGAAACTGTTCATAGTTATCTCATATAGTAATGAAGAGGTACTAAACGACAATGGAGAACTTTGAATCAATAACACTTTTTTCCCAACTTTTACAACAGCACACATTCGAAAACTCCCGGGAACAAAAATTTATGAAGACTTTGTAATCACAAATCAAAGCATTTACTACAATAAAAACTAACAGCAAGAAAAATATTTAATTTGGAATCGCTAAAAAAAGTACCAAACGCCCACACTGCACGAGATTATAACAAAAATGGTAAAAAAAACGAATAAAAACACCTAACAAAAAATAACTTTAAATCCTGCGATCTTTAAAAATAAATTTGCGCATACGGACAGTAGTTTTTTGGGATTTATGATACACCCGGTATGCACGACCGGGGATTAACCGGTCTATAAGGCACAGACCTTCCATACCATAATAACAGTGAACAGTTATATTCACCGATAATCACAATTACAACGTGGGATGGTTTGTTTCATGCCGTTTATTTTTATCTTCATATATTTTTGTGAGTTTCTGTATTTAATTTCAATATAGTCAAAGAAAATAAATATTGGCAGTGAATTTCGGGTCTTTAATGAACAATGGACAATTATTACATTTTTGTGCAGTGCAAAAACAAGTGTGTCTTATTTGTAGAGAGTCTATAGCAATGATCAAAGAATAGCACTTAAGAAGACATTATATTAGCAAATGTAGTGAAAAAGAAGGTAGGCCCGTTTGCAGTTGAAAAAATAAGTCCAAATGCAGTTAACAGCTTTGCGGGTGTGTCTAGAAGAACATTTACTAGGAGAGTTGAGGAACTAGGATTAGATATCACTCCTCAACTTAAAGAAAAAGCTAGTTATGTTACTAATAATAAATGAGAGCTATACTGCTCAGTT
The DNA here is from genome assembly GCA_030264735.1 of Gymnusa sp. GC000175. NCBI lineage: Eukaryota > Metazoa > Arthropoda > Insecta > Coleoptera > Staphylinidae > Gymnusa > Gymnusa sp. GC000175. The sequence goes on from JARJDX010034030.1 coordinate 8,571, forward strand.
AAATATTTTTTCCGTAGATAAATCAGAATTTTAAAGTAAATGAAGAACTTGCAGCATTAAAGAGTTTGAAGGACATCTCTACTGGAGAAATAAGATTTATAAAAGTATCAGAAACAATTGATGAATTAGAATGAAATTGGGAAAAACTCACTTATGTAACTACTGATGGCGCAAAAAGTATGGTTGGTTCTAATATTGGTTTAACTGAAAGAATTAACAGATTATTTAAAACCAAAATAGTGTTTTCACCAATTAGCCTACATTGTATTATTCATACATCAACAATCTTCATGTGGAAAGTTTTGGATTTAATGTCTGTTATGTCCACCGTTATTTCTACTGTTAATTTTATAAAAAAAGACTGGATTGAATCATCGTCAGTTTAAAAGTTTTCCAGAAGCTATTGAATCTGAGTACAGTAATTTGTTATACCACACTGAAGTCATGGAAAAGTGTTAAAATAGTAAATTTTGAAATGAAAATATTAATTTCATGATGGAAAAATCGAAACTGATTTAACTGGACATCTCAATTGCCTCAATGTAAGGAAATAGAAAACTTGTACATGAACTCTTTTTTGGTATTAAGGCATTTTAAACAAAACTAGCACTTTTTAAAAATAGTTGAAAAAAACATTGCTGTGAATTTTTGTGAAAAACAATGTCGAACAACTTTATTGTATTGGGAAAATTACATTGCTATAAAATAATTTAAGTGAGCGATCCAAAAAATTTTGCAGCAATGAAAAATTGTTTATTTTATTTCAAAATCTTTTTGCTGATGACGTTGGTGTAAATATGCAATTAGAATTGATAGATTTTCAATCAAGCAAGTTATTTAAAAATGAAAACTTAATTAAGTTTTATTCTTTGTTGCCAGAAAGTAAATATTGTTATATTTTGCAATAAACTGATTTCCATTTTCGAAAGTATATACATTTGCGAGCAATCATTTTGCAAGATGAAGCATATTAAATGAACGTACTCGACAACATCCAAATCCAAAAATAAAAATAAACTATTGTTTTGCCCAAAAATAATAGAGTGACATCAACGAAACACAAAGCATATGAAGAATACAGGCAAAGCAAATCCAGGAAAATAGGGCAACAGTACAAACAAATAAGAAATAGATTAAATACAAAAGTAATGATAATAAAGAAGAAGCACTGAAAAATCTCGATTTGTATGGAACACGACATCTATAACGCATAAAAAAAGTGTGAAAATTACTACGTAAATATAAAAAGAACAGAAATAAAGCAATCAAAACGACCAATATCGCAGTAGCAGAATGTGTTAAACAGCATAAACACTTTACAAAACTATACGAAAATAAGAAAACTACAGGAACCTGCCAAATAGTCGAATCCCAAAATGGAGAAATAGAAAACCACTTTACCATAACAAATGCAGACGTAGAAATAAACATAAAATAAATCAAGGAGAGCCCACAGACCTGACAACATATCAAATGAAATGATAACAACAGCATCCGACATCCTGTGCCAGGAATTAACATTACTATTACAAATAAAAATTGCTAAAAAAACACCAAATAATAAATAACCTTAATCAATTCCGCAACAAGCTTATTCCCAAAAATTATCACCAGAAAATTAACCAGTTAATTTATATATTTCATGGATATCAAGATTTTGAAAAAGAAAATAGATCGACAAAAGATCGACAACTAGCAGAGAACGTAATTAAATATGAATATCCTCAAATTAATCGGAAGCCTAAACTCACAAAATACAACACCTCGCAAAACAAAAACGACAAAACACGACAAAACAAAAACACTTGAGGTCACAGTCGAGGTGATAAGTGAGGTAAAGGCAACAGGAATAGGCTAGAGAATGAAAAGAGTATACAAAAACATTTTGTTTCGCAGATGACAACGTATTAATATCAGAAAATAAAGATGACCTAAAGCTTCTACTGCATAGAGTTACAGTAAAAACTAAACGCTCAACAGGAACGTATCAGCTAAGAAAACCAATGTATGGTTGTCAGCAAGATTCCAGTAAGCTGCAAACTACAGGTAGAGAGATCATACAGCAAGTTTTTATATCTAGGAGTCAACATTACCAGAAGCGGACAAAATTTAGCAGAAACTAGGAAAGCGACCAACAAAGCATCGGAGATAGCCGGCGCACCAAACCAAATATTATGGAGGAACAAACAGCTTAGTGATGACTGCAAAGTCCGCAAAAAAACATGAATTGGGCCAATCCTTACATATGCAACAGGGACGCTAGCTAAAACCACCCGAACTAAACTACTCGCAAAACAACTGAAATGCGAATCCTACGCGCCATCAAAGGAATAACAATAAGTATCAGATAAAAAGCTCTGTGATATGAGAAGAACTGAAGGTTCAAGGCGTTGACCATTGAATAAGGCAAAGAGAAAAATAATGGCGAGAATATGGTAGACGATCGCAATACACAATTGCCCAAATACTTAAAAACAAACAGAAAAACCACCCAAACGTTGGATAAATTCGTAGACATTAACTTCACAAGGGACCACAGAGCAGTAAGAAAGAAAAGGAGGAGAAGGATCTCATATGGCTACTATAGGAGATATTAAGCCTGGGACTTACTTACCACTTAGTTACTGGACAGTAAGCAGTAAAAAATATTTACTACAGATTTGGAGAAAAATATATAAATTAGACAATCCAGAATATATTTTCAAAAATAATTAATATATAATCATTAAAAATATTTCTTTATTTTAAGGGTGTTTTATTTTTACGATTTTTCTAATTATTGGTTTAGCATTTGCCCAACTTAAACCAACTAAAAGTTAGATATTAGGGTAATATAAATCACCTGAGACAACTATTTTGGTAAACAAGCTTTTTATAGAACAAAATTATTATTTAACCATATGAATTGTTATTGGAACTGGTTTTGTGTGCAAAGTTTTAATTCCATCGTATATGAGGAAGTGGGTCAAACCTAGATTAAAAGAATTGATCAAATAATAAGTGAACTTAAATTAAAACTTGTAAATTCAAAAAAAAACTATTATTTGTTTTTATTTCTTAGTTGGCATAAAGTTTCTTAAAGAACTAAATCCGTCTCCTTTGACAAAGATTTTTTAACAACGTGAATTAATAAAGCTCATGCTTACCCAAATAATCTTTTCAGAATTTATGAATACATTACATTTCAGATTTCTCAATTAAATTTTAATGCGTTTTTTTAATAATACCAGCGTGCGAGTGCATAAAAGTTGATGCTTATTGCGAATTACCAAGCATCATATTCTCCTCTCGTGGAGCTTCAAATTTTATTGCTTTGGATTAAGGTTATCACTTTTGTTAATGCCGATTGGGGAAATCCTTACAACTACAACTGCCATTAAATTAATGTTACACATACGAGTAATTAATTTTAGCTATAAAATACATTCTCATTGTAAACATGGAGAAACTTTAAATTTAGAATACTCTAAAGGTCTAAAGGATTTAGTAAGCGTTCCTGATCCTGTACAAATCCTGCAAGTACATTAATAAATAATTGGAATCGATACAAGATAGTTGACGTATTTTATTTAATTTAATACACTAAATAAAATTCTAAGCTATGATTACTAATATTTTATGCTTAACCAATACCAATTATTTTTTTTCATGATTTCTTAAATGCCTTTTACAGCATCTAGTTGACAGCCTTCCTTTAACTCTGGGTTTATTTAGTATTGATAGATAGTCCATTCGTGCTGACGTGATGCTTTTACGGCATCTAGTCGACAACTCTGGGTTCATTTAGTATTGATAGATAGTCAATTCGTGCTGAACAGGGCATACGCAGCATCCTTCCCTAGCACCAAATTTTAAAGGCGTTTATTTAATAGTATTATGTTCTAGGAATAAACCTTGTCGAACACCGACAATGCCAAAGTCCCGACTAGGATCATTTTTGTGTGGTTGGTTATCTGTCTATCTTTCCAAATTTCTAATGTTTGACAATTATTTTGTCTTTTTTCTTGGTTATTAGGGTGGTGTCGTCGGCATACCTTTTAATTAATTAATTTATTTCCTGTTAATTGCCACTTATCTTGTTGTGTGTTCTTCACATGCATTTAACAGTCTAGGCTAAAGGGTGCAGCCTTAAGGAGGTTATATCGGGGCAGACTAGTCAATGCAGGTACTAACATAATGTTAACAATTATTTATTATAATATGCATTAATATTTACTTAAAAATTAAAGTTTTAAATTAAAATGAATATTCATGATATAATAATACTCAAATTATGAACCAAAAATTATC
>JARJDX010034071.1:0-30690 GCA_030264735.1 Gymnusa sp. GC000175
CAAAAGTGTGTAAAAATAAATTTTACACAAATTTTGTTCCTATCATTTTTTCAGTTAACCCAAAAAACATCTCAAATTAGTAAATGAAAGTCATGTGGTGACCACACCTCCATTTTTGTTATTGTTTGTCGTAAAAATGCAAGTTCAGCTAACAATAAACTTAAAGATGTGAACGCTAGGATTAAGTGTTTGGAAGAAGGCAATTAATTACTTGATCTAACTACTTGGCTGCATTAAAACTTTTTGTTTTGCTCTTTTCACGTAATAAAGTTAAGTTTACCATCTCCATTTTCCAAGTTAAGGTTTTTCTGGGACTGATATATAGCATGGTTAATTATTTTCTAAATAAAAATTTCTTATTACTTGAACATGATCGTATCTCGGTTACTTGTGGTAATTTTTAAAAACATTTAGGATAAAATATCTTATATATTTAATCTACTTTAAAATCATTTGGAAATTTTTAATTTTTATGCCTTTAATTAGCCACTAAATCAATTAAGTATCGTGTTTAATTACTTTTACACCTGTGCAAAAAAATTACAAAATATGTTATACTATTATATATTTGAAAAGCACGCATGGTCGTATCTCGGTTACCTGGTGGAATTTTTTAAAACTGATACAATAAAAGATCTTCCCTATTTAATTTTTACTTTCATTTACGAAGTAAAGGAAAGTATAGTAATCGCGAAAATTTTCGAAATGGAGATTTTTGCGAACATATCCATTTTCGACTGCCCTCATTTAGAAAAATTTGTTTTCAAAGTGGTGTTTGCCTGTGTGTCTGTGTCCTCTCCATAGCCCAGATGTCTAAACTGATTGGCCTGGAAATTCATATTTAGGCTTTTAACAAAAATTGGGAGGTCCCAGTGACTTTTGGCTGAAATAAACAAACCGGAAGTGGTGTTTATTGGTTAGAATTCTTGGTTCTTAGCAAACATATTAAACACTATCAAGTTTTTGAAAAAAAAAATAATTCGTTGGATGTGAATCAACTTTATTAAAAAAATATCCCCACATGCCGAAGAACGCTTTATTATCAACCCAAAAATATATTTTTCCCGCCAAAAAATGAACTTTTTTAAACAATTTTCCCTTCAATTCCTTACCACGACAAAAGTTTTTCTTAAATTTAATTTTTTCTTTAATCCTACAATGCGCCTTTTAACTCTTCTTCTTCCCAAGTACTCGGTTTTTTCTAACAACCATTTTTTATCCTATAAAAAATATAACGTGAAAAAATTCGCGGTGCGCCTAAAATTTTGTAGATGCAATAAATATGTGTATCTCCTATTCTCTCTTGCACATGTCGTTTTCTATGTGACTCACCCCTTCGCACTCATTTCATTAACATTATCAATCCTTTTATACGATAAATTTTATTTTATATAATAAAAATAATAATTGCTTTTGAGACTTGTAAATTACTTCGGTCGGCGTGTGTATGTTTTGAAAGTGGTGTCAGTGTGTTCTCTCTACAACCCAGGCTGATAAATCTATCGGCCTGGAAATTTATAATTAAGTTTTTAACAAAAATTAGAAGGTGCCAGTGACTTTTGGCCAAAATCCACCAACCGGAAGTGGTAGATTTTTAGGTTTTTTTGCAAATATTTAAAAAAAAATGCTGAAAGGCTCCGGCTGATGGCGGTGGATGACCAGCTTAAGAAAAAAAAAACAGTGTTATACAATAAAATGTAATGATAAATCTTTGGTTTCAATAAATGTTATATTAAAAAAAATTAAGTTTATGGAAAAAACATAAGAGTTTAAAAACGTTTAGAATTATATTTGCAACAAATTGTGTTATAATTTTTTCAAAATTTAATGTTTTAAAAACTCATCCTTGTTTATTTCTAAGTAACGTTTTATTAAATTTATGCCCATTATTTAGTAGAGTCATTATAATCAGCTGACAATTATTTAAATAATTAAAAGTAACGGATGTCATCAGAGTTATTGCCAACATACATTTCACAACAAAATGAAGTTGCTGAGCATACTTTTAACCTAATTGGCTGATAAATAATGAAATAAGTTTCTATTAAAAGTAGACTTTACGTATTCACCAGATATATGAAAAAAAAACATAAAACATTTTACTTATTTCTTATAAACTTTATTTATTTTAATAAAAAGTAGTTTATTGTTAATTTAATAAAATTTTAATTTTTTTATGTAGGTGCTAAAAATTTAAAATTTATAAAAAAAAAATTAATGTTTTTTAACGATAGAAAAATTATAAAAAAAATATAAACCTATTATGTGTTTTAACTATAGAGTAATTAAAAATGGAATATGACGAGAAACGTGAATGTTGCAAAGTCAATTTAATAATATAAAAGAGTCCAGGTGTAATTGAATAAAATTGAATAAGCCATTGGTGCGAGTCAATATATTTTCACTCAGAAATTGAAACTGGGATTGGTATATTAAACGGAAATGTTAACTTTCATCTCTTTAAAAATAGGAAACAAAAAAGTTTTATACAAACTTGGCCAGCCTTCAACGTGTACCATCCATGGTCGAATGAACAAGCAATTGTGTTTTGTCACTCATGTATGAGTACCCACTCTCATATAGGAGGATGTATCTGAACCTGCCTGTGGATCTGTGTGTAAATTCAAATAAATCCATAAAATATATGTAGATCCGTATAAACACACGTTCGTGAAAAATATGGAAATATGTATTCCCATATTTTATATTGCGAATATTGTGCCATCAATTTAATGTAATGCAATTTTATGCTTATTAACCTGCCGCTTTGTTTTGCTAAACAACTAAAAACAACCAAATTACGAATTTAATGTACCAGGCGCAACCCAACTAATAAAATAATAAAGTTATCGATAATATAATTAATAGAGAACTAAATGTGAGGTTTCATTTAATTACCAACAAACTATAGCTATTTATTAAGTATACATTTACATTAGCTCTTATCTTTGCTCTCTCCCTTTTATTATGCTCTTGCTTTTAAATTAGCTCATATATTATCAACTACTTTGTTGTTTCATAAAAACTTTACAAAGCGTAATAATATAATTATATTTTAGATTAGTTATAAAACTTTTTTAAAAACGTTTTTGTTTCTTTAAATTTATAAAGGATAGATTCATACGCGTTTCTAAAAATTATAGAGCAATAAATTGAAAAAGCACCAATCCAGCCATACACAACTTTGTAGATCCATATAGAGTGATGTGGGTAATAAAACTTTTTTTTTCATATTTTCATTATGTTTACGTAAAATTATTCTTATCGGTTATAAAGCCTTTTACCGATTTATTTAACGCCTTATTTTAGCAATTTAGCCTTGTTTAATTATTTTTTTTTTATTAAAATTCATTTTTTTTATTTTGAATTCTTTCAGCTTAATTAAAAAAAAAATCACCCTTCCTAGACATTTTACATCTCCTCCATACCAATCCTATAAATAATCCTAAGAGAAAATTCCCAACACTTCCTCTATATCTACACCTAAAAAAACTGATCCCATAACCATTTATAGTCTAACCAGGGCTGAAAGGCTGCGGCTGATGGCCATAGTAAGTTAAAAATAAAATAAAATGTTAAACTACATGTTATATTATGTAATAAAGGATATTTACTACTACTTAAAAAAAAACAATTTTTCTCTAATTCTTTTTCTCTATTTGAAAATTGTTTAAAACGCATATAGATTTTTATTTTCATTGTTGGGTCCACAGTTTATTAGAAATTTCTGTTTAAAGTTAGAATTTCAGGTATACCCACAATTTATGCTATTTCATTTGACTATTTTGAAAGTACACTTTTACTTGTTTACTAGTAAATAGAGTACTAGCCAACAAGGAAAAGTGTACTTTCAAAATAGTCAAATTAAATAGCATAAATTATGGGTTTAACTGAAATTATAACTTTAAACAGAAATTTTTAATAGGTCAGAAAATTATTCTTATTAAAAAACCGAATTGGAGGTATAAAAATCCAAAATTATACCTTAAGTGTAGAAATATAATTTTATCGTTATTATTTGACAGATTTTATCAACTTTGGAAACGCATAGTATAATTTACGTGCGTAATTTTTATCAATAGAAATATTTTTTAAGCAGATTTTTATATTTCCTTCCTGTTTATAGGAATATTAATGTGAAAATAATTTCTAATGTTTAATAACGCATGAATAGAGCAGCAATTATTATGCATTAACAATTAAATACCTAGAGCAAATAATAATTTTCTTTATAAATGGGTATATTAGGGTATATTAATCTTTATTAATAGGTCCAATATAACAAGTACTACAACGAACGATCAGACGATCGAAATAATTAGTAACTTCGAATATGTTATGAGAGAAGAAATTTTTTAGATCTGCGGTTTAAATTTTAAGAAAAGATATTGAAAAATAAAGATGTGGTCACCACACGACTTTAATTTACTAATTTTTAACATATCCTTTACTTTTAATAGAAACTATATTTCATTAATTATCTAGGTTCGCAGTATGTCTCTGCAACTTCATTTCATTGAAATTTATGTTGGCAATAACTCCGATAGTGACATCCGTCACATTTGAATGACATATAACCTACTTTATTAATTGTCGGCTGCTTATAATGATAGTATGTCTCTGCAACTTGATGTTGCTTAGCAACGAACAAGGATGAGTTTCTAAAATGTTAAATTTTGTAAAAATGATAAAAACACTCTTTTACTTTTATATTTTTTTTGTAACTCCCATTTTTTGTTAAAAGCTTAAACAAGATATTCCAGGTCGATAAGGACACAGACAGACAGACACGCAGACTTACACACATGCGGACAGACAGACAGATAGGCTTACATGCAGACAGACACACCGACACCACTTCGAAAACAACTTTTTCTGAATGAGGGAAGTCGAAAACGGAGTTTACGCAAAAATCTTGATTTCGAAAACTTTTCTTGGTTACTATGCTTTCATTTACTTAAAAATGTATGTCCAAGTTAAAAAACTTAAGATGGTACTTTGACTAATATGGATAGAACTGTGGGTAGCGGGCAACACTTTTTCAGAGCCCTGGTGGAGGACAGGCTGCAATAGGTCTTGGTAAACAAACCCTACGTTAGCCACTGCTTCATTCCGAGCCCGCACAAATTATATTATAAAGAATAAGACTTCTCCAGCCAAGAAGGCATAGACATATTAATACATTAGACGCAATAGAAGAGAACAAAACATCAACAGTAGAAGTATGGCACTTCAAATGCAACGCAAATACCTTCTTCCAAAAGAAACCTAACCATAGATGAACTTAGGCAATCCCAGATGGGAGAGTGAACGAATGACTTTAAAAATTACAAAACGTAGAAGTACTAAATAAATTTAACATTGGAAGCGACCACCGTTTAGTAGGAGCTAATACATGCTTTAACCAAAAATTAGAATTGAACAAAAAAGTTAAAGAAGCAACAGCCAAAAAGAAAAAAATTCCAACAAGACCCAATCCAATTCTAAACGTATTAAACTTAGCGAACATCAATAAACATAACTACATATACCGGGTGTTTCAGACTACCCGTACCCCTCGAATATCTCGCGAAAAACAAAACGGATTGAGAAACAATAAAATACGTCCAAAATATTTTTAAAAGTTCTATTGAATGACACCAAATAAAACTTCCCCTCCCTTAGCACCTGGGTGGAGCAGGGGTCACTTCAAAATTTTAAATGGAAACCCTAATTTTTTATTGCAGATTCGGATTTAGTGATGTAAAAAATAAAGGTTTTATTCAAGAAATTTTCTTTGTCTGCGAAAGATGGCGCTACAATCACAAAAAAACAGTTTATACTACTTCTGAGGATTTTTACGGTCAGATTGGAAAAACGTGTTGACCTTTTGTAAATTTGTAAATTTAGGGTTAATCAAGTTGATGCCCCAATCCCTCCCCACCATTATTCGGAGGTCAAAGAAAGAATCAATTTCTGATCAAATCGAAATTGCTCAATGGAATACAATAAAGAAAAACAACTACAGTAAATAAAATAAAAAGTTTTAAATAATAAACAAAAAATAATTTCGAACTGCTTTTTATTTAACAAAACGTCAAAGCTGTGCCTCCCTTGCGCAGACGTTGACATAAATAAAACAATATAAATAATTCTGACTTTCACTCTGAAAACGGTCTTTTTTTTTGCACATAACAATGACTACAATGTTCTAAAGCGTTATAATACTAAACTAAAGAATTTGTAATAACATTGCATAATGTATCTAAATAACTGCTGTTTGCGATTGTAACGCCATCTTTCGCGGACCGAAAATATTTGTTGGATAAAACCTTTATTTTTTACATCACTGAATCCAAATGTGCAATAAAAACTGGGGGTTCCCATTTAAAATTTCAAAGTGACCCCCCCTCCCCCAGGGAGTACGGGGGGGGAACTTTCATTTGGTGTTAATCAATAGAACTTTTAAATACATTTTGGACGTATTTTTTTGTTTCTCAATCCGTTTTGATTTTCGCGAAATATTCGGAGGGTACGGGTGGTCTGAAACACATACTGAATATAAACGGTATACTGAAATAATTAAAAGATAACTGCTACACCATAGAAAGCAGGTGAAAGCTACACGTGCATAAAACTGAAAAAATAATAAAAATGTTGGAAGGAAACAACTTATCTAATGGAGAACTGCAGAATGTACACGGACAATTAAAAATATTAAAAGAATGCCGAAAAATATACAAATTACAAATAAAAAAGCAATTTCTTAATTTTTGTGTGTACATTTAGCAAATAAATTTCACTGTTAGTCAGCACTTTTTTGCATACCAACTGCTCTGCTTAACTCTTAAGAAAGGTTGCTAAATCTGTTTTTCTGGTTTCTTCTCTTCTTCATGAATTGAAGTATTTTTCCCGTCAACCCCTGGACTTCCACTGGATATTAAGAATCCTGCAACGTTTTATTGTGTCTGCGACATGGCCATTTATATTTCTCTTCACCGGGTATTCCGGAGCTGCCTTTCATTTTCAACCAGGTTTTAGGCTTGATAGACATTTGAGTTTGTTTAGCGAAAAACGTCTTCTGACGTTAATCTGGCATGAGTTGATCTCACGAAGCGAGAAAAAGCTTCTATACTAAGGTCTTGCGGTCACTGTTCGACTATTTTTTTATTCTTTCTTTCTCTTTTCCAACATTTTCCTAGTATCTCGCTTCTTTATTAATGAAAGATTTTTTTTAACATTATGCCCTTATAAAGTACCTGTTTTATCCTATCTACCCTCCTCAAAAACCTTTATATTCGTTATTTAATAGTGATTTTGTACTTAGATGCTTATTTTATGGAAAACATATTTTATGTACTAATTAAAATATTACCATGCTCTCACGGGAGAAATTATGATCGAATACGTTTAAATAACCTTTATATTCGTTACTTCTTTTTCTTTTTGGGCCCTATGCGCTTAGTGAACGTTGGCTATCATGTTGGCAACCATCACTTTATTGACCGCTGCTCTGAACATCGACTTGTTAATTTGAACCACTGTCGCAGGTTCTGTAGCCAGGATGTTCTGCGTCTTCCCGCGCCACGTTGTTCATGAATTTTTCGTTACTTTGATCTGATTTAAAAAAAAAGTCCCGTTTATGTAGTAGTTTTTGACATTTTAAAATATAACTGCCTTTAGCGATGAGATTTAATATCCGATCTTTAAAACATTACCAAATTGTTCACGTTTAACAACATTCAGTCGCCATTTTCAATTAAAAAAGTTTAAATTATACTCACAAATGGTTTTGATCACTTTGACTAATTAATTTTCTAAATATTTTTTTAACTTAATTTACTTAACGAGTTATCTTTAAGTAGAAAGCCAATGTGTCAATAAAATAAAAATTAAACTCCCAGAACCAGAATTTTCTTTTGTTTCATTTTTTTTTTTTTAAATTTTATTTATTTATTTACAGTTACAGTTATATACAGTTATATTATATTATTTATTTCACATTTATATTTTTGTTTCTTCCTCCTGCGTCCATTCTTCAGTGAGGGTGGGCGGTGTTGGAGGATCCTGTTTTTTTTTTTTTTTTTATTATTGAGTGAGAAGTAGTACTGCTATGACTTTCTTTTTAAAATTTTCTATGCTCTGCATCTTTTTAGTTTCTTTGGGTAGCTTGTTGTATTCTCTTACCCCTTTTGCAAAGAGTCCTCTAATAATCTCATTTCGGACAAACTGTATATAAAATATAAATATAAAAATATAATTTAAGATATATATATATATATATATATCAAGTTTTGAATTTTTTTTTGTATAATTCCTGTTTATTTGCAAACTGTCTAGACAAAAACAATAAGCAAATTGTATAACTTAAACTATTAAATGACATGAAAAGAACATCCCAGTGAATAGTTCTTTTTAGATAGTTTTGAAAATGAAAATAAAACCATCAAACGAAATTATTTTAAATGCTGTGCTAAATAATGAATTTTACAGATTTTACAAGATAATAACCAAATTTCAAATTAGTTTTTATTGCCTTTTTGTTAAATATTATCAAAAAAATGGTTTATTTTAAAAATTAACAAATAAAACACGCAAATTATTCAATTTGATTAAAAAAAAACTTTTTTCTCCGATTGTGGATCTTTTTGATTTTATTTTTCTGTGGAACATAATTAATTTACAAATTTTTTTAAATATCTAGTAAGCTACTAAAGCGATTTTAAATTAGATTTTAGTGATTTAAGCTAAAAAAGAAGAGAAATGCGGGCATTTTACTTTAACTAAATCAATTAGTTTAAAAATATTGTGCACTTAATTTGTTTTATTTCGTATTTAATTTAAATTCAATTTTTTTTGTTAAATTTACAAAAAAATTAGTTCAGATGCTAAAATTTAAGAAATGAATCTAATTTTGTTTTTAATGATCAATGAATCGATATTTATTACAGAAATGTGCCAGCGCCATTAATAATAAAGCACACGCCGAAGTGAAAAAAAGTTGGTAAAACTAATATTAACAAAAAGAACAACTAGCAGAAAGGCTGAATTTTTTTTCATAACATTGTCCTCCAATTAAAATTTACTATGCGTAATGGGTATACAGGGTCGTTCAAATTGAGTAGTTCACCATGGGTTCCTTTCATTTATATTAAAGATAAAGACTTGGTTAAAGGGACACGGTTGTGTAGATCTCTATGCTGACTTAGATTTTGCTGAGAAAATTTCACAATTTCAAATTTTAGAAATTATTTCAAAAAACCTGAAAATCCTGATTTTTTAGGTAGCTACTGAATCTTTTAATATCATCTGTAGTTACAAACTCTTTTATAGATGTTAATTCAGGAAACTGCTGAAATTCTCTTTTCAATAGATTATAACGAAGAAGTTCAAGTTTGTGAATAAATAATGACACAATACTTTGTTAACCTATAAGAGTTTTATTAGCTCCTTATAACTGCAAATTGACATCATTAAATCTTCTAAAAATATCTGCTAAAAAAAAGGCATCACTCTTTACTGTTTTTAACTATTGACAGAAATTGACCTCATTATTACTTTCCAAAAATTGTATGACACTATCATATAATGCTTTAAAAAGTTACATACATGTAAACTCGGCATTATTTAGATTTAGAATACTGTGTTGCAAAGTTAAAGAGCTTCTATTAGAATTTTAATAAAAATAAAAAAAAAATGCAAAATATTAAATTCCTAGTATAAAATTTTATTTAAAAGTAGATAAATTTTAATATAACATTAATTTTATAACTAAAACATTTCACTTAACAATTTTAAATCGGATGCAGGTAAAGTTGTAGGCAATATAATTTTATTGAGTGGCAAAAGCGAGACTTAGACTGCGAATTCAAAATTTCATCAACTGACAATCATGAAAGTAATTTGGTACTACACGTTGATTGCCATTCTACAAATAAAGGCTTGCTTAGTGGGATTGTGGTCGTTGTTATATTTTTTTTATTGAAAACCATGAAGAGGAAGTATATTGCATAAAAGTAGAACCAAACTTTTATAACATTTAATTACAAATTTAAACGCTTCTCTAATTTATGCGCAATTTAACATTATTTTTACTCGAATTTTATTTTATTTTTTCATTAAACCTACAACTAGGTTAATTGCGTTATAACTTTAAGTAAAATTGAGTTTTTAATTGAAAGTTTTATCACAGTTGCTTAAAGAAATACAAGGTTAATGAGTAATTTAGGTCTTTTGCAAATGATTTATACAGTGCGCTTTTAAAGCCTTGACTTTTAATTTTTGTAGAATTAAGTTTAAAAATTTGAAAAAAACAATAATGCTGTATATTACCATATATATATTTTTCTGTAAATAACTAAATTTTTAAGTAGAATTTTCCATTTTTTGTTAATTATTCTGATTCTACAGAAAAAATTTACAAATTCAGCACCACCTACAATGACAAAAATGTGTTTTAAGTGAAATTTGTGTATTTTTTTGCACCATCCGAATTTGCAATTAAAGTGCGAGTTCTTTTTTGGAAATTTTAAGCTGACCCCTACCTTATTACTCCATGTTTTTTTTGTATTTATATCTATTTTTTGCATCTTCATCTGCTTCAGCGGAATTTAATTGATATATTCGCAGAGATGACAAAATATTGTTTTTTATTTATTATAAATAAATATAGTCGAGATCTGTGTGTTTAACATTTATTTAACATTGTAATGATTATGTTATAAATATTTATATTTAAAAGGTTCTCTGCGTGTATGGTTAAAAAAAAAAGTATTATGCGTAAAATGGTGAAGGCGCCGGGAACACATACAAAATATTGGGATTTAATAACCAAAGGATTATATTTAGACTGATTTTTTATTTATATAAACTTTGTCTATAGACCAATTAACAATTGAAGTCCAACTTTATATACTAAAGTTCAATATCTACACGCTAGACTCTTAGCCTTTCTTAATTTTTGTCTTTGAATGGCGCGTACATTAGCAGTAAATCTGTTTTTTACTGTTCATTTTACTAACTTTAATAGTTTAACTCGTTTGAGTCTTCTCCTTAGTCGTATATGGTCCAGTACCTGGATAGCTTTCACATGCACATGCTTATGTAGTCGCTTTTTGTGACTCCTTGCTAATTTAATAATAAAATATTTTGGGCTGATAATATAAAAGTAAAAAATAAAAATAAAGATTAACGCTTATGTTAACAACTGTCGGGGACCAGCGTAATTGCAGGGAAAAGGATTGTAGCATTGAATATACAATTCTCTAGAAAGTTTTATATTCAACGGTTATAATAGCTTCTAGCTGCCCAAGCCTCTGCTTTTCCAGGACAGCTGTGTACCAATATTAATTGGTACGTCCTACCCGGTACTCGAGGTACCCCTAATTCGTCAGAACAAAAACTAAAAAAAAAAAACGAGTGCGCCTGGGTCACACAACAGAAGTGAAACTTCTGGAGTATTTCTTGTGCATCGCATACAGCAAAACTGTTATTTTCTGCTTACGTCAGCGTCACCGTTGCGTGGCGCGCTCTGGCAATTTACTGTCAGCGTACGTGCATTGAATTAATTATATTATCAACTATAATACTTTAATATTTAAATATATTTTAATAAATGTTAAAATGAAAATCTAAAGGCATATATGTTCCAAAAAGAAAAACCTACAGTTTGGCAAATAAGATTTTTTAGAAAATAAAATATTTAAAAAATTAAAATAAAATTACATCTTGATCTTAAATCAAAAAAGAATCATAAAATCGTCCCTCGCACATTTCTTAATTAACTCGACAAACTTTTATTTTTTATCAAAGAAAATTTTAAATTACTTTAAAAAATAAATATTGCTTATATTACTTTTATTATAATAAAATATAACAAAATAATTTTTTTGTAAAATTGTTTATACCTTCGTGGAATGTAACATTTAAAGTAAATTATAAAAATTATATTAATATAATAAAATTATGAAATGATATTATGGTTGATTTTAAAATCTGCAACAGTTAAATCAAATTATAAAAATGGCTGCGATTTAATAAAACTAGAAAACCATATTTAGGTAATTGCCTGTAAGAGGAAAGAGCAATTATCATCCCTGATTTCATATTGTCAGCCGTACGACGCAATTTGAATATATAATACCAGGAATTTATAGTGCAATACGATGAAGTATAGAATTACAAATGGGGATTAATAGATGATCTATGTCTATAATTTAATATACATAAAGCTTAAAACCGATTATTTAAAATGCTTAATTTTTATATTCTGTCATAAATGTTGCGTAAATATTCATCTATTCTGAATATTAAATCAAAGCTAATAAAAACTGCATTTTAACTTTATTTGTTGTGTAAAGTTTTAAAATAAATTTAAACTGCTTGTATAAATATATTTTCCCAATTACAAATGCCTGGGGATCGAACCCTGGTTATTTTAATCCAAACTTAGTGCTATTTTTTAAATATTTTAATATTTTTCATTTTGTTTAAGTTTTTTAGTTGCTCTCCATGGGGTTAAATCAGTAGACTCAGTAGTGGTTAGTTTTTCAATGTGATTTTGCACCCCAGCATTCTTTCGTTCTACTATTAGATTTTTTAATTAACTTGCAGTTGCATTAAGTTTGGTTTTACCTTGTGGTGCTTTTGTTCCTTCCATTATTTTTGCAGCTTTTTTTTGTGGTGTGTATGTATCGCCTTAGTTACATTTTTGTGGTAGTTTATATTCCAGAAGATAGGTTTCAGTTAGTTCTTTTTCTACTAAGGGTAAGTAATTTTATTTTGGGGGGATAATTTTGGTCATGAGTGTATTCATTACTGGTTAATGATCTGACAAAAGGTCTAGGTTTAGTTCGTCTAGTGGAATACCTTTGATTATGACGAAGTATATCAGGACTTTGGTTCTCGTCACTGGGCTAGTATGTAATATGTCTAGAAGAAAGGAAATTTGGGTTGTTTTTATTCACTCTTTTAAGAAGTTGAAGGCCTTTTAAGTTGCTTCTCATCTTTGGTGCTTGGCAAAAAAATGCCGCCTATCAGTATTGTTTCCAAAGGGTTCGTTAAAGTTTTCTACCTTGATTTTTTCTTTCGAATGTCACGGTTTACCTAAGCGATTACTTATTCTAAAAATTAAGACCCTTTACAATAATTTAAATCAAAATTTTAAATGTTAAATCCTATTACGGTATTACTTAAGTTGATAGGGTCTTATTTAATTAAAATTTCTTGCGATTTTTATTTGCCTACATAGCGTAAAAAGATATATTTACCCAATACGCTTTCGGTGTACAATTACCAATATTTTCAGCATGCTAAAACCCATAGGGACAACTTTGATATATACTGAAAGGTATTTTATAATCTAAAGTGTCGCTGAAAAAGTTTTAAAACACAGATCCAATATCATGTTAGGTATAAAGTTCTCAGTGTGAATAATTTTGCGATTGATAATTATTCAAAAAAGATTCTTTGTCTGAATTATGCACAAATATTTCAAAATTTTATTATAAAAATTATATATAAAATATTCCACGTCTACAAGAGAGTGTTAATAAACTGTATCTGATATACAGGATGGCCCATCATTGGTATCTTTCTTATCATTAAAAATAGAGACTTGGTTGTACAAACAATGTTGTGTAGATTTCTGTAGTGACTTAGATTTTGCTAGGAAACTTTTAAAATTCCAAATAGTTTAGAAATTATTAAAAAAAAACTGAAAATCGCGATTTTCTAAATGTCAAATTATAATTATGAAAATTACAAAATTAATTACGCTATGAATTTTTTTATTATTCAATAAAGGCAACTTAAAACTACTGTTAAAATAAAATTCAAAATGGCGGTTGTCGTGATATTACTGTTAATATCACGGAAACCGCCATCTTGAATTTTCTTTTGACTTTAAATAAACGCCATTAATGAATTTTACATGACATAGATTTTTTTTTCTTTTTATTATGTAAAAAAACCTAAACCGCAATAAAAAAGAGGAAATAATAATTGTTTTAGGTTTAAATTAAGTAGACACGAATAACAATAAAACCAAATTTATTATTACACAATTTTATATGATTATTTGTCATATTGTGTTAGAGTATGAATAAATAATGAGTATTTGTGCATTATTTTATAAATTATTTCAAATAGTGAATTTCAAAATTACAAAATTTCTTAGCAAAATCAGTCAGTCAGCTCATTTTGGAACAAATTTTGATTGGATTTTTTTAAGTTTTTTACGTGTAACTTTAAAAATTTCGGATTATTAAGAAAACGTGCTGTTTTCTCGACAAAAATTAATATAATTTTATTACAATCACAAAAACTCTTAGGGTTATTGAATTATTGACATGTCTTGGGATTCTTATAAATATTAAAATATTTATAAGAAAAGAAAAGCATTTAAATTATTATTATATATTTTAAAGCGATGTAAAAATATATTTTTATAAAATAAATTCACTTCATCAAATTGATTTTATCGATTTAAGCGGACGTGTATACAAGGGCTAAAGGTTAATAAAAAGAAACAATTTAGAAAAAAAAAATTAAAAATGCTTCTTTTATAGGAAAAATATGGTACAACGAATAATTACGTCTCAACTTGCAAAATAAAATCAATACAAAGAAAAATTACTCAATTCCTGTAACTTTAAATGGTTGTGGCTTTTAAAATTCCGAAAATTGGGCAAATATTTATTAAAGTAAAATATAAACAAAAATCAGAATACGAAGATAGATTTTTATTGAATTTTTTTTACCCATTTATCCAAATTAAAGTTGTGCGAAGCTATTTGACAGCAATAACATACTGATATAAACGGAGATCAGGTACTGGTATAAACAGAGATAATGTAGAATCAATTAAGATTCAATTTTATTGAGATTGAACGTAAGGGACTGTAAATACTCAAGGAAGAACTAAAAAATGTTGTAAGATAAGCGTGACTCTGTGACTCGGCAGAAAAGAGTCAAGAGATTTCTTCTTTTACTTAGATAGTCTACCTGTTTTCCTTAAATGTGGCTTGCAACGCTTTTATTTCATCTCATTTTTGGTATGGGGACCTTTTGCTCCTGGTGACTTATCTCTTGCTATTCTTACTATTCTATTTTTGTCCATTCTCTTCATATGTTCAATTCATACTGCCCTTTGTCCACTCACTGGTATCATTCACCCCGCATAATCTTTTTATTTTATCGTTGCTAATTTTGACTGGTCTAGTTTTTTCTTTAATGCATAAAAGTGCTATTATTTCTGTTGTTGTAGTAGACTTTTTGTGTAGGTCATTTCTGGTCTTGTTTCCGCCATGTACGTAAAGGTGGGCCTGACCTAAATATACATTCGGGTTTTTGCTTCCTTACGTAGGTATTTATTGCTCAATAATGTGTTTCTTAAGCAGTCTGTGATCGTTTTTCGTTTGTTTCCTAAGTTCTTCTTATTTTAATTTTCTATATCAGGATATTGGGATGCCCATATATTTAAATTCGTTGATTTATTGTCTTGGTCGACGTCGGTAAATCCATTCAGTTTCGAGGCGTAACATTGGTTCTGTGAGAAGTGTCATCCTTTTTAGCTGGAGCACGTCGCTTGGATCACCAAAGATTCCTCCTTCTTAAGTAACTTTAACATATATAAATATTTATTTTTAGAAATAGGATACTTTAAAATAAATAAAGGTGGTTCTTCCGAGATAGTCACGTTCAAAGGTATAGCTTATGGAATCGTAAAGCGGTTAGTTAAAAATTGACAATTGAAAGCTTTTGCAAAAGTACAGTCTTACTGCTTTTACACACATTCAAATGGTATTAATACACATTCCTTTACGTACAATCATCACAGTAAAGGAATGATTGTACCAACAAAGCGATGAATTTTCAGAAATAAGTTAAAAAATATTTATGTGTGATTATGATTACTATGGTATATTAACGTTAAAAAATTACACCAATTAAAGTCGTAAAAGCTTACATACTAAAGTAGTTTTATGGTGATATTAAAAATTCATGTAAAAATCACCCATTGCAAAAAAAGTAAACTGTCATATAAAGTAATATTAACTGGAGAGTAATAGATGCATTGTGTAAAAATAAAGTAAGGAATTTTCATAAATGATTTTTTAAAATATTCCTGGTAAAAGTAATTTTATCCAATAAAAAAATCTTTATAAAATTGAGAATAATTAAATATAAAAGCGTGATTCGTGCACAATTTCATAAATCCTTTCCTCGCTCTACAGGTGAATTCGAATCCAATGAGTGCACATCAATGCGGAAATGAATACGTAAAAACGGAAGTTAAAATTTTGTACGAAAAGCGCCCATTTATATTTAACGTATGCGACTTTAAACTAATTCTATTACAATGGATATACAATTTCCTATTCTTTCCCTCAATTACCATCAACCCCTTACTCTTACAGCTCGGTTATTTATTTTAAAATAATACATCAAGCGAGCGGAATTTCTTACCTCCATTTAAATAAATTTTTCAATGAATATTCATATATTAATTAAAAATAAACAATTGATTTTAATATTGCATAATATTTATAATTTTAATAATTTATAATTTTATTAATTTATATTTAATTTATGTGTTTGGTGAAATTTAGGAAATATAGAATGAATTACGTTTTATGAAATTAAATTTTAGAAAGATTTTGTCCAACCGCGAACAAAAGTTTTTCGGCAAGCAATTCTTACCACTAAGTGGAGTTTTTTCCCAAAGAATAGGTAAAACCATCTTGCTATCATTTTTGTGTTTTTTGGACCTTATTTGTAAGTTCTATTGACTTTGTGTCACATTACTTTTATTTCTTCCTTTTTCTTTCTTTTTTAAATGGTTTGTCCTCCTTAATTTTTTTTCATTTTTGCTGTTATTGCGTAGGTTTAGTTATGTTGTTTAATAACACGGGCGTAAGTCCGTCAATGTTTATTCACAATTTTACCTTATATTAAGAATAATATTTACGAGTTAATTTAGGTTAACTTTATGAACACTATGGAAAAATAAACCCCAGAATCTGCTATAAAAAATTAAAAATTAAGAAAATTAAATTTAAAGAGTAGTAATGAAACCAAAACGGTTATACAGATAAATCACCTAAAAGCAGGTTACAGTAGTAAATGAACTCATTAAAAATCCAAAACAAAGTATGGTGTTTGGGTATACCATTGAGCCATTTGGAAAAAAGTTACAACATTAAAGGTCCTCAGCCTTCTATAGTGGCTTATACAAAAAACTGTTTTTAATAATTTAATTAACTAAACATATTCAGACATAAAAACTTTATAATTATATCCTTATAAGGTATCATGATTTTGATGAAGTGTTAGAAAGGGAAGATTGTCGTCTGTCATCATAATCCAATTTCTTATCAAGCAAACCAAAACTTTTTAAATACTTTGGTGGTTCAATTTCGGGATGCTCCCGTAAAAATTTGCAATAACCTTGCGTCGATCTAAAATAATAAAATTTTAGTTATCAATCGTTTCAATTACTTAAAACCGACTTTAAATGTTCGATGCCTTCCCAAATGACTGCCATGTTTGCTATTCTTTCGGGGACGCGTTTATTTTGCAACCATTTGGCTGCAATATTATCCTTTTGAGGAGCTTGTCTCATTTCGGGCGGCAGCATCGTACCAAAGGCAAACATATCTTCCTTTTTTCTTATCGAATGCATATCACGATATAATTGTTTGTACAAATGTGCGGTATAAGAAGCCTGAAAATAAATTAAATGACTATATGGGTGAAATTAAAGAGAAAATTATTCCATATCTTAGGTAATTTTTTATTTTAATTGAAGGTACATCGAATGACAATATGTCTAATACCTGTAGCCAAGCCTTGAAAAAGGACAATAAGCACATGTAAGAAGGGAAACATTTTTAGAATTTTTTACCTTTACTACTTACTCAGATTCAATGGATATGGCTTTTATATAAAAATTACTTCGTCAACATTTACCTTACATCGAAGCCTTTATAGACAATAAAATTATTTCGTAGCGAAAAAACCCAAACAATTTCTTCTGTAATTTGTACTATTTTTAAAAATGCTTTACAGTCACACGTATTTTTCAGTACGGTGCAACTATCATTTAATTTTTTTTGTCAACATCTTGCTTAAAACTATTTATTTTTCACGGGAAGTTAGGTATCCGGAAGTTATAAGCACGGAGAAAATTTTAATGCTAGTTTCTGATGGAGAGATAATGTTTAGGGGGCAATTTTCCAAGTACGACAAGCTCATTGAATCTAGATGTAAATAAAAAATATTCCCTTCTCCCACCAGTGACCAATTTTGATATTTTTCTGAAAGTTTCATCCCTTAAATTTAATTTTAAAAATATAATTTAAAATATTAATTGAACGAATAGATGTCAGCACTGTGTTACATATTGTTTTAGTAAGTAATTTTCGCTTTAAAACATAATCCAGAGAAGCATTCTATTATTAAGCAGATGACGCCACATCTCCATATCCTGTAATACATTGAAGCTTTCTGCCGCAGTGATATTGATTACACAGGAAGCATTTTCTCTTCCACGCGCGCTTCGCGCGTTGCCAGTTTAATTTTATACCAACAGATGTCGCCAACAGTATCACCCATATTTAAACAATTTTACAGTAATTAAAATAAATTACCTGTGGCATATGTCTGGCATTAGCAACCCCTTTAGTGACCGCATTGAGTTCTCTAATTTTCACACAAAGTGAATCAGCAGCATGAGCATTAAAACCGATTTCGAATAAATTTAAAATGACCGGAACGTCCAGCGTGGTTTTTTCGTCTCCTCCAAGTTCCCTCATCCAATTCACAAATTCAGTCGCAATCTGGAATAAAAAGTTGTGCACATTGCGACGGATCCTAACCAAAATGGAACTTACTGCAACTGTGATCGCCTCGCATTTTTCATTTAAATTCATCCCTTTGAACGTTAAAGGCGGTTTGGGTCTCCATCTAGACGCTAAATTGTCGGGCAGATTGAGTAAGTGCATATACATATTGGTGGTGTCATGCACAACTGAGCTGAAATATATTTTTACTAAATAAGCTACTTGTACCTAAGCTGACCCTATTGTTTTGAATTTAAAATTATGGGTCAAAACAATATTTGACCCTATCTAGCAAATGGACTTGGTTTCTACCATTATGAACTTTTTGTGGAAACAATAATATATAAAAAATAAAATATGGTGAATTATATTGCTTTTGGTAGTTTAAGCTTTATTTCTTGTTGTCGACATTTCGTTCTCCATTACATGAACTAAGAGACTTAAAACCGAAAATAAGATTATTTACATAGATTTTAGTCGTTCTAGTAACATTCTAAAGTAAATAAAATATTATCAATAACAATTTCATATGGAAATGTAGAAGAACCATGTTTAAATCCTGACAGAGTATATGTATTTTATGAATAAATACAAAAAATCCATCAAATTGTAATTGTTATCTTGTAAACAATAATTTTCTAAAACAACTTTTTGCGATAATTATATGCTTCTACCTTTCTGTGAGGCCTGTTAACAACTTGCGAAAATCTATTTGCTCATGTTGCTCCATTTCCACATCCAGTGCAGATGTTATCTTGGTTGTCAGTGCGATTCTTTCACCGTCATCTCCTTCTACGTCAAATAGAACGCTGGTTTTGTAATAAGGTTTGTCGGCTGAGTCGTCTTCCTCATCATCACATGTTAAATCTACTGATAAAATTGTTATGATCTTTTTCAATAACTTTCCGGTGAACACTTCTTTTAAAACTCGTATTCGACGATGTTCTGGCTAAAACATAAATTTTGTATAAAACATGTTTAATTTAAAATCATATATAATTTAAATTTTTTAAATTATTATTTTTTTAATTTTGCAGCCTCAGCTTCTTCGGCTATTGGTCGCATTTAAATTATTAATCACATAATTAGATAGTTATTTATCGAGGTCCTTTTTTTTTCATATAATTTATGAGTTTGGCTTTGAGCCCTTAGCTACATTAGTTTTATAAAGAATCAATGCATACTAATGCTAACAACATACATGCATGCATCCGGGATTAGAACCCAGCATACTGATAAGGCTATCGTGTTAATTGTGTAAATGTCATTGCTAATTATACCAAAAAGTTACTCCAGTTTTTGTGTCATTAATTTTTATCCTTATGGCAAATGTAAGCCAAATTAGGGGATTAAACCTGGTGTCCTATAAAGTGTACACCAAAACTCTACCACTAAGCCACTAGGCTGATTATAATTATTATTTATACAACTTACAATTTTTAAATCCTGATCTAATTTTTGAAAGACATTATGCCAAAACTTCTTTGAATCAACATCTTCAGTTTTAATAGGAGTGACAATTCTTGAGCATTTTCTGAACTCTTCACGTACGCTATCAATCATCTTAATAAATTTATAAAAAAATTATTCTTTAGTTTTATATATTATAAAATTGTAAAAAAATGTTTATATCCAATAAAAAACGGTACTGACTTTAGAAATGTCAGACAAAGTTTTATCAATAAAGTAGTAAGGATCGTTACTTGGCAACTCATTTGAACCTTTAATTTCGAATTTTAAAACTAATTTTGCCAGCTTCAGAAACCTATAGTTTATTACTATTTGTTAGTAAAGTCCCGAGTTCCAATTCCAGTAGAAGAGCTGCCGTTAAGTCTTGTTTTGCCAATTTTTAATGGTGTGCATTGACTTGTTACAACTTAATATAGTTGTTGGCTAAACGAAAAGTCAGACATAATTAAAACACAACATTAAACCATCCACATAGGCAAGTTGTGGTTTAGTAACTATAGTTTGATTGTGGTGGGTTCAAGGGTTCCAGTCCCACTCCAGCGAGACTATTCTTAACAAATATTACGGTTTTCTATAACTGGCAAAGCTGTTCACAGCATCCCAATCTCCAATAATTTTTACTTTGATTTATTTTCTCATTATGATGTCTTTTTTGCATTTCCTTCGCTATTTAAGAAAATCCAAATATTATTTACAGATAGGGGCTCAAAAATTCCTATTTTAAGTTGAAATTATTAAAGAGTGTAGGTTAGGTTAGTTATATTAGTTCGGTTAAATTTAAAGTGGCAATGGTAAAGGATTAAGGTGTGCTTCAGATACATATAAACTAAAATCCATGGATTTTATTTTTACGATGCTGTTGGTGTTAACCGCCTCGTTAGCTGAATGAATGCAGCAGCTCTCAGAGGAAATTTGTGTGGTCATTAATTTTTATTTTATTTTTTTAGTCCCTTTTATGGAACTAAATTACATAATTATGTGACTAATGTATTTTTATACTTCAGGTATAATGGCCGAAAACGCCCATTGAGCGAAAAAAACGGCCACAACGCGTTCTGGTAACCGTGAAGTAGCCAAACGCGTTGTGGCTGTTTTAAAACGACTACAACGCGCTGTGGCCGTTGTGAGAACACCACAACGCGTTGTGGCTGTTCTTACTACGGCCACAACGCGTAGCACTCTTCAGATGTAGATATAAAAATTTTTATCCAAGAAATAGTAATATTACAATAAGAGAGGTCAATATATTAAATTTTATCCTTCTGTAGAATAGAAGGATGAGAACTATACATTTGGTCAACAGAGATGTGAAAATACGGACAAAATATTGGTGAACATAGACGCGCACATGTGTGATACATACGCACACCACCTCGGTTACGGTGAACCTGGGACCGAAGGCTGTTAATGCTCCATATTCTGGCATTATCAGTGACCGGTGATATGCTTAGTATAAATGGCACTTGACAGTGTCCAACGTCATCAACTTTCTTATGAGTGCTGCCCTACTCTTGAAGATGTTTGAGGCACCTAGCTCTTACTAGTGGGTGTAGTCACAGGATTCAAGTAACCCGCTTTAAAAAGCGAAGAGCTTCGTATTACATCCGTTAAAGCAAAGTTCATTTTCAAAGTAGTTGTATTAGTCCCGTTTCCTCCGTCGGCTGTCCATTAGCGTCCGGAACCCGTTTATTAGAAGATAGCCACCTTCACGATCACTAGTCGACATTGATTTAACGTTCTGCAAGATAATTTCGGAACCCTGATGATTCCACTTCCTCGCGAACTGACTTTTACAAGTCGCTCCAGCAATGCTATGTTCGGGTGCTGTTACGCAACCATAATCCTCGCACACGGGCTTAAGACATGGGGAAAGAATTTATTGGCTGCACCGACGACACCTATTATCCCCCAAAAAGTATCTTGGTAAGGTTTAGTGAAGTTTAGTGCCATACAGTTCATTCAGACACGATGAACAAAATTCCAGACAACAACCTCGTTGCGAAGCGGCTCCAAAGAAAGTAGTTGTTGCTGGACCAAAGGGAGCTGACTTTATATACTTTCCCCTAGTCCACATCGTACGTGGACCAAAATACCACATGCTCCAACTAATAATGCAAGGCAAAATCAAAGGAAAGAGATGGATTGGCCGAAAAAAACTATCATGGCATACGAAAATGGACAAATTTAACACCGGAAGAAATATTTAGAAGCGCAGCAGACCAATCCGCATACCAACAGCTAATGGAAATGATAACAGCCAACTCTAAAAACAGATTCGGCACCAGAAGAAGAAGAAAAAGTCCGGCCGGCCATGTATGCTATTCTTTGCTTCTCTTTCAATTTTTTTGTGTTTAAAAGGTACTCTAACAAGTTTATCATTCTTGCTCAGTAGTAAAGTAAGTTTATCGTAAGTTGCCGCCTAAAACCAGCGTATATAGCTCCAAGTCTTTATCCTTTTCGTGGTGTTCCTCGCCTTTGTCTACTACTGCTTTGTCCGCTTTCTTCTCACAAAATTCTTCTTCAAAGGATCCATTAACAAAGTAGGCCAAGTCTTTAGGAAGCTGGGCTGTACTTATGCGCTCTCAGCGGTCAGCAGCACAAAGGTCGGCCAACTGAAGCAGATCTGGAACCCGTAATCAAAATAATGACCACTGTAGATATTTGCAGGGGAGCTTTATACAGCTTTTAATCAACCTCTTAATCGATTTGTTTTTGGGCTTCAGCTACTTCTACTAGACGTGGATTTTTCGTAAAATAAAGTAAAGCTGGAACGCGATAAACACTTTCATCGCGTTAATATTCTGCCTTGGTGTTAAAAATGGTTTTCGGATTTTTACCACCACTTCGAACTTATCTTCGATTGTTGCCTCTGTTATTAGGTAAGCAAGCATAGTATCCTGTGGGTATGCCCATGTAATGATATTATTGCGGAGAGTTTCCATAAACTTAGAATGCCGAGGGTAACTTCTCTCCACTTGCCAAATGTGATGCATTTTGTTGGTTTGATTTTAAAACTACACTACCTGGCAACTATCCATACAGCATCAAGAGCAGATTTCATGTCCTTTGCGTTCGACGCCATTAGCGATATATTATCGGCGTAGACGATAGTTTTTACACTTACAGGCTTCAACTTCACCTTCCGCATGATGCCAATGGCTGCCCTTATCTCCACCTACACTGCGATGTTAAATATCATTGTGCTTAAAGGGCAGCTTTGGCTTACTTCAACTTTCACAAGAACCAGGGGTCGTATCTGCGTGCTCTATTTTTAGAATGGCGAAGTTATCTTCGTACAACTCTTATAATGTCCTGACAATCCCAAATTTTTACTAGATCATTTGACCATTTTGATAGAGAAGTGTAGCTTTATTTCTGTTAAATCTTGAATGTGAATCATCTATTTCGCGTTGCCATCTGATTGCCGTCATATGCTCCCGCGTTTGACTGGGGCGGTACACCTGTCAAAGAATAACGCAGGTGTCCTAAGGCCAGCTCAGCGAGGACAGAAACCTCGCGTAGAGCAAAAGGGTAAAAGCTGGCTTGATCCCGATGTTCAGTACGCATAGGGACTGCGAAAGCACGGCCTATCGATCCTTTTGGGTTGAAGAGTTTTCAGCAAGAGGTGTCAGAAAAGTTACCATAGGGATAACAGTCTTGTGGTGGCCAAGCGTTCATAGCGACGTCGCTTTTTGATCCTTCGATGTCGGCTCTTCCTATCATTGCGAAGCAGAATTCGCCAAGAGTCAGATTGTTCACCTATAGGAAACGTGAGATGGGTTTAGACCATCGTGAGGCAGGTTAGTTTTGCCCTACTGATTGCTCGTCGTTGCAATAGTTTTTTTTTATAATAGCCAAGATCATCGCATAATCATGGTGGTTAATTAGTGGTTTTATTTTGTAAAATTGAATGACCAGAAAACTTAAAACTTTTTAAAGCGATTGTTTGGCCACTTGCAAGGGATGTAGCACTGAGTTGCTGGAAATCGAGATCCGCTGTGGTAATATATTTTAGCATTCATTGACCAGGATAGCCATTTTACCGTTGTTAAAAACAAGAACTGCGCTACATTACTTACTAAAAAAAATCACCATGTTGAGAAAAAATTAAAAACATTTTGTTAATGAACGTCGTATGCTCTAAGTACGTTCATTTTAATTCAAATTAGTGGAGTCAAGCAGATTTTGGCAGTGTGCGTAATAACCATTTTCTATTAATATCTTTGTACAAACGAATGCAATTTTTCAATAGTCAGCAATATTTTTTGATAAACATAAATTTTTTATCTTTACGGTTTTTAGTAAACCCAAAATCTCTATTTGATGTTTATTTACTTGATAATTTTCCCTTTTTTTCTCCATCTCCTTTTTTAAAGTAAAACTCCTTTACCGGGGTTAGTGTATAAAATATCGTCACGGAAATTGAGACGATTGAGTTGCAACAGATGTGTTGATTTCTTTTTTCTTTTCTTTCTCTCTCCCTTTCTCTATCCAACATGCTAATATGGAAAGTGAATTGCCTAAGCGCGTCACGCAACGGTGACTTTGTATAAAGCCCTCTCATTCTCCCTTAATTACACCGTGAATTGTCACAGTGCGCCACGTTGAAGCAAGCAGAAAATACAAAGTTTTGCAGTATGCGACGAACAAAAAATACTCTAGAAGTTTCACTTTTATAGTGTAGCACGGGCGCACTTGTCCTTTTTTCCTTTTTCTTATTTTTTTTCTTTTGCCTTCTTATATTATTTGAATTTATTTTTATTGCAATAAAACCTTTTCTATATAGATATCCAACACGTTTTTGATCTTTTTGGTGGTCTCAAATTATTTTGGGTTTCTATGAGCCTTGGTTCTTTAGTTTTGTTATTTTGCATATATGCTCTATAACTCTACATGGTGTTTGTTATAACGATTATCCCTGAAGGAATTTGGTGTGACTTCCGGATCTTTTTCGCTTGCTGAAACTTTTTCTAAATTCAGAATTAAATACTAATTGCGGACGAGCAATCTTTTAGACGGGATAATTACGTCTCTAACTACTATCCTGTAGCAATAGGCATTTAAAATTAAGAGTAAAGCAATGCATTACATATAAATTAAAATTATGAAATGTGGAGGTATTAAAAGCCATAGCCCTGGTGGCTCCTTACCTTACTAATCTTTGGCACCTAATTATAGATTATTTAAACAATGTAGAGAATATTTTTTTTAGAATGCAGGGGGCGGCATTTAACCTATATAAGTGGATACGAAGCTTTGCAGAAAAAAATGTTTAAAATGAAAATGTCTGGTTTGAAAGCGGAAAGGTAATTTTTTAGTTTGGGGACATTTACAAGATTATATTGAGGCCAACCTGTCATTTTCAAATAAAAACATATATTTTTTGTAGCGGTTTCTAAATTAATTTTCAAGGTTAAATGTCGCACCCTGTATATAGTTGTCGAAATTAGTACCAAACATTTAAAAGTTTTTGTAAAAGCATAAAATAATCTTGCGAAGATTTTAGACCCTTTTATACAATTTTTTTTTGTGGTAAAAGTTTCAACTGTCTAATTATTTAATTATAAGAAATGGACATGAAAATTTAGAAAATTTATCGTTCAATGAAATTTAAGTTTGTCATTAATGGCTTTACTTTTCTTAACTTGGCGCGTTATAAAATAGGCCGAAGAACAGGCTGCACGAGAACAGAACAATCATCAAATTGTAATCAGAAGCTGCTTTAAATCACAGCGAGACTTTGAACATCTGTCGCCTGAACAACGTCCTCTGCCGGACTAAGCTAGATATTGTCTCCTGCTGTTTCCGTAATTTACTACACAAATTATCTACACTAATATGTCACATAAACTGAAACAGGCGAAATCGTTTCGAATCATCCATTTATCAAAATATATTAACTTACTACACGATGGCAATTTCGATCTCAATTATTCAAAACTTTGTTGTTACAGTCGAATAAAAAATGGACGAAAAGTTATTTTCGTTTAAAATAATTAAATGTAGCAAAGAGAACAAAAAGAAATCAGTTAAATTACATAAGTAGTAGAAGCTGGCATACTATCTAATTGGTTGGAAAAGGAGACGTGCGCGTCTCTCAGGATTTTCACGGAGGCACGCTTTTCTTAAACGGCTTCCACTCTTACCATTTTATTCTATTAAAACAGAACACAAATCACTCATGACACTAAGAATGCAATATTACCTTAGTTTGATCAAATTCCCTGTACCTACAGTTTAGCATTCAGTCCTTATCAAATTAAAATTTACTACGCCAATATTATCGTTATCATATATCAAATAATATGCACGTGCTTTAGATGCTTGTCTTTTCATACCACGTAAATTATTCTTACATTATATTAAGAATTCAAATAATACATTTTCCAATAATTAATAGGTATTACAAAGAATAATTTTTATTATTTTTCATATAAAAATTTATATTTTCTAAAGAAATAGTTTGTTTTTATTTGTTGGATTTAGTTTGGTTTTGGAATTAGAGGCTTGGAGGGTTTAAGTGAGATTGAGGACCAAATGCTGGTATCTCTCGGAACACTCGTGTCGACAAAAAGCCAACAAAAATATACTTAGGCGCACATATGACAAGAGGTTGTTATATAAGATTCTCAAAGCTTTTGATATACGAGAACGTTCTTTTATTCGCTTGTTAATTTTTGCCAGGGTCCCGCATTTAAAACGAAATGGGGGAGAGAAGAAGGCATTTAATATTTTAGACACCTAAAGGTATTCTGGGTATAGGAGTATTACAAAAATAAAATTTGTTGCAGAGTATTTTTCAAATTTATGTCATGTATAGCGCTTTACAAAACGTTAACAATTTATCTAGCTCGACTTTTATATATCTTATTTTCTTCTAGTGAGTTTCATATACGTATAGGTTTAGAATGTGACCGAAGATGTTCTAAAAAACGGACCAACACACATTCTGGAGTTACAGGCCGTTATCTGAAGACTACAGAGAAATGTATTATGACTCGTGGTTAAATAGCTGTTTCAATTAGCAACGTGCTATTCTACGGAATTACTAAATTTGTCTTAAACAGATAGATCAGCAAGACTATTGCCACTTTTAATTTGAAACAACATTTTTATAACCACAATTACACTCTAAGTGCCTTTAGCAACGCAAGCTTTATCTCAATACTTACAAGAGCATCAGCGCGAAAATTATTTTGTAATTTTCTTGGTTTGATTTATTTTTTTCAATTTTCGTTCAAAAAAATTAACTTTATTAAATATATCTGCATAAGTAGACAAACATCAGTGAACGCTTATGTAATGCGAGTCCTTACATCGCCTCTGCACTCTGGCGGCAAATGTATATATTAAATTCAGCTCACGAGCTTTCACAAGCTCTCCCTCTCTTTCGTCCTACAGGCTGCAGGATAACCCCACAATGCATACTCAACTTGATACTGTTAAACGACTTGTCTTTCCAGCCTAAATATACAAATGTTGTTTGGTACAATAGGATCAAACAACATTTGTTAAATTAATTTTAAATTAATATTAAACATTTAATTTTAAACCTTTTAATTAACATTTTAGATTATTTATATTATTTTTGGTAATAAATATTTATTTTTGGTAAAATAGCCACACACTTATAGCCAGGTTCATTTGGATTAATGAATAATTAATATTTTTATAATATTTACCTACAACATTGAGGTTGCTCAGTGCAATTTTAAGAAGAACGTTGGCAAATATCAATAAATTTTCACGTCTTAAATATAAAAGTAGGACAATTTACAGAAAAAATTATATTTATTATATTAAGAAGCTCCAATTGTACAATCAGTAACTGACGTAGTTTTGCAGCTTGTTGTTATAAATTTGAGTTTTTTAATTGGCTTTTGGCCTAATACATTAATATTCATTCACCATCAGCGATAATTCACTTACTTAAAAAAGTATCACTGGCGGTAAGATACGGACACACATCGTTTCGTGATTGCAGCTCTACATTCACGACTGTAGCTACTAAGCCATGGCATTCCCCATAAATTTGAGTTTAATGTTATATAGAGAGTGTATTGAAATATTTATTTTTCATATGTCTTTTAAAATATTGTTTTTGATATTTCAGAATTGTCTGGTTTTTAAACCAATTAGGTGTGTTTGAAGGATTTCCTTTGTGAGTAACGCTCAAAATCATATTTGAAAATATAGAAATATCGATTGTATTATATAAAAAAATGGAGGTGTAGTCACCATCCGACTTTTATTTATTATTTTAAACATAATCCGTTATTTTAATAGAAACATAACTACAGCTTGACTAAGTCTAGCTGTCTGACAACTTATAGGTGCGAACAAGTATCTCCCACTTAAAGGTGGGCGCTATCTTAAAGGAAAGTACTGTACAGTCTCTAAAAAAGTATTTTTGCACCCTTGACACAATGCAAAATTTGATAGAAAATTTTATTTAAAATATTTTTTCACATGCAAATATATACTGGTCAAGCTATATATTGCATTAATTATTAGCCAATTAGGTTGGAAGTACGTCTGCAACTTTATTTTGTTGTGAAATGTATGTTGGCAATAACTCCGATAGTGACATCGGTCACTTTTAAATGATATATAATCTATTTCATTAATAGTCGGTTAATTATTATGACAGTATGTCTCTGCTACTTGATGGTAATAAATTCAATAAAACGTTCCTTAGCAACGAACAAGGATGAGTTCCTTAAATGGTAAATTTTTGAAAAAATGTCAGAAACAAAATTTGTTGCAAATTTAGTTCTAAACACTTTTGTGCTCTTGTGTTTTTTTCCATAAAATTGATAGTTGCAAAAAATTAAAAAATTTAACCAATAAACTACTACTTTCTGTTTATGGATTTCAGCCGAAAGTCACTGGGATAGCCAGAATTTTGTTTAAAGCTTAAATATGAATTTTCACGCCAGTTTAATCGTCTGAGCTGTAGAGAGGACACAGATTTTCAGACACACAGACAGACATCACTTCAAAAACGAGTTTTTCTGAATGATTTCGAAAACTTTTGCGATTTTTTGCAAATGAAAGTAAAAACAAGTAAAAGTATAGTAATCGTGCATTTTTTTGAGATTTTATCGGATGCTGAAGGTTCTTTAAAAAATAATTGACCATTTTTTTATAGGTGTGTGTGTGTGCATGTGCGGATGGCCATTTTCTTGTGTCCTCTCTATAGGCTAAATGAAAATTCTAAACGACATGCATATATCTAGGATTCTTTTTATAGAATCTGTACCTGAATTTTTTTTGGGTAAAATCGATGAATTGGAAGTGGAAGTTTACTTGTATAGTTTTTCTTAGTTTTTTTTTTTAAATTTATTTCCTAGGTAATCTTCTGCTTCTTATTTCGTTCACCAGTATGGTATCCATAGGCTGTTGCCTGTGTTTGATTACTTAGCTTCCGCTGACGTTGACTTTCAGCATTCCCTTCATCTTCTTGGGGGCCTTTCCGTACTTCTCTTACCCCTCGGTTTTTTGTTTTTGGCCGCTTTAGCTATTCTGGAGTCTGCCATTCATTCAACATGCCTCTTGTATTCTCTTCTTCTCCTCCTTATCAGTTATTTCGCTGGCTTCTCTGATGTCGTCACTCCTCATACGGTCTAGTAGTGTTTTTCCATAGATGATTTCCTTAGAATTTTTATCTCATCATTTGTATGGTTTTTGTTGTGTCAGGCCTTGTCTTTGTCGCGTAGGTTATTACAGGTATAATGACTGCCTTGTATATTCTGATTTTCACCCCCGCTCTTGGGTATTTATTTTTCCATAATATCTCGTGCAGACAACTGGATATACGTGTTGCTTTTAGAGTTTGGTGTTGAATATCTCCATGCAGATTTCCATAGCTATGGATACTCACTTCCATGTAGTTAAATTGCATTACTTGTTTTTTAATACTACCGTCCAGTTCAAGCTTGCATCTTGTAGGAGATTTAGATATTACCATACACTCGGTTTTATCCCTGTTTATAGACATGTTAAGCTCTGTGGCTTTCTGATTAAATGCATGAAACAGTCGCTGTAGGTCGTCTTCGGAGTCGGACATAAGGACGGCATCATCTGTATGACATATCACTTTAAATTCGTGGATTCCCATTTTGTAGCCCCTGTTGCCTTGTAATGCTACTATTGTCTTGTTCATTATGAGGTTGAACAACATGGGACCCAAGTCACACTTGTCTTACTCCATTGTTTACTCTTATTGTTTTTGACTTGCTTTTGCCGAACTTTACTGTACATTTATCAAATTTCAAGACTAGTTCCATGTTAATTTTTTATAAATATTTAAATTAAGGTAATTAACGTGTTTGCCTTTAGAAAATGAAAGGTTATTTGGTACTAATGGTGAACAAGTTTGGTTTCTTGTAGTAAAGGT